>OY740789.1:3673119-3799849 GCA_963514005.1 Raja brachyura
CCTCTCATCCTTCTAAATTCCAGAGTATACAAACCCAGCTGCTCCATTCTATCTACATATGCGTCAAGTCAAGTTTATTCGTCACATACACATACGGGATGTGCAGTGAAATGAAAAGTGGCCGTGCCAGCGGACTTTGTGCAAAAAACAAACAAACAACCAACAAACTACAAACAGAACTATATGACACTCGCCATCCCGGGAATTAACCTCATGAACCTAATCTTCCAGCTTACCTCACTGTGGCTGTTGCACTTTTATTTCTCTGCACTTTCTCCGTAACTCTATAGTCTGCACTCTGATATTTTTCTCTTTGCACTACCAGCTGTAATTGTGTACGGCTTGATGGTTCTCGTGTGTGGTGTAGAACATGGAACAGTAAACACAAGAACAGGCCCTTCGGCTCACAGTGTCTGTGCCAATACACAATGCTAAGATCATCCTCTGAAACAGCACTATGGTATCTGCCTCCACCACCATCCCAGGCAGTACGTTCCAGGCCCCCACTGTAAATACGTTCAAGTTCACACTTATTTGTCACATGCACAATTAAGGTACAGTGAAATTTGCGTTGCCATGCAGCCATACATTAAAAAACGAACACAATACACAATAGAATTTAACATAAACATCCACCACAGTGGAATCAACATTCTTCACTGTGATGGAAGGCAATAAAGTTCAGTCAATCTTCCTCCTTTGTTCACCCGTGGTCGGGGCCATGAACCCTCCATAGTCGCCACTACGGACGTCCCGATGTACAAGCCCTCTCGTCGGGATGATCGAAACTCCGACGTCAGGACGGATCGGAGCACACTCACGGCTTGGAGTTCCCGAATTAGCATCTTTCTTACTGGAGACCGCGGCTTCATGACGTTATAGGCCGCAGGCTGGCAGTCGGAGCACTTCTTCTTGCAATCCCCGGCAAGGGATCCCAGGCTCCGCAATGGAAAGTCCACGCCCACAGCTAGAAGCTCCGCAAACCGCAGCTTCATGATGTTATAGTCTGCAGGCCAGCAGTTGGAGCACATCTGGTAATTCCAAGCAAGGGATTGCCCCTCTCCGCAATGTTAAAGTCGGGGCTGCTCCTGCTGCTGAGGCTCTGGGCCGGTCTCCGAGAAAGGTCACACCAATCCAGTTGTTAGGTTTTCAACAAAGAGAAAAGTTGCATCTCCGTTGAGGTAAGTGACTGAAAACGGTTATTCAGTCCCCTATTCCCCCCACACTAAAACATACGTTTAGACATACTAAAAAACAAATGGAAAGGATGAACACGCTGCTGGCGAGGCTGCATCTTCTTTAAACTTTGCATGGATAAATTGCCTGGTGTGAGTTGACTGGAAAGCACACTGTCAATCTTTTTCACTGCATCTCATTTTACGTGACAACAATAAACCAATGCCAATGCATTTGTCTTACACACCGCCCCAGCATGTGGCCGAACCACAGAATGACCCTCACCACCTCCAACTCATTAGAAAACAAGTCCAAAGTTCACACACGTCTCTCCCACCATCACCCACATCCCCCAGTTAACCCGCTCCTCCCCTGTGCACTCATCTCCCATTTCCTTCTCAATTTCCCTCCATGTCTCCTTACACCCACATCCTTCCCTCTGCTTTTACATTTCATAGAATCATTGAGTCATGCAGCATGGAAACAGGCCCTTTGGCCCAACTCGACCATGCTGCCCCATCTACACTAGTCCTACCTACCTGCATTTGTCCTATATCCCTCAATCTTTCCGACACATGAACTTCTGGGCAGAGACCACAAAGGCCACACCCCTTCTTCTCCCCTCCTCTCCCTCCCACTGCCCCTCTGCGACAGGGTGGTCTGACGTCCTTACCTGTAACTCCAGCGGCACCTCCTCCCACCCCAGCAGCTCCTGAATCTTCACTGCCTTCTCAAGGAAGCTCCAGATCTGCTGTTCTTGGCCATGGATCTGGTCCTGGTGGGAGAGGGAGATCAACAGGTCAGCAGACCAGTCTGGGGTCAAAGGGTTAATAGCCAACAGTAGCGAATCACAAATCAAGGGTCAACGGGGGAAAAGGTCAGGAGACAAGAGGCAACGGTCAAGTGTTTAATAATACTGACAACAGAACAATGAGATTTTTTCTTGCTGCAGCTTAACAAGCCCATAAACATAATCACACACATAAATATATAACAATAATACAATAAATTAATAATCGTAACACTGGGTGAGACAAAGAGGAGAAAAATTCTGAGCCAACTCAAAAGTTTAGGATGTGGAGTTGCATTGATTCAGGAAACGCATCTGGTGGAAACTGAACATAAAAAGCTTAGAAGAGAGTGGGTCAGTGAGGTATTTAGTGCCTCCCATGGGAAAAGGAGAGGAGTGGCTATCCTTTTCAATAGAAATTTAGTTTTCTCTGGAAAAAGTACTCCAAGATACATTGGGGAGATATGTAAGGGTAATTGGTACAATAAGTGGGATGGTAGTATCGATAATAAATATCTATGCACCAGCGGAAGATGATTACTCTTTCTTTAGAGACATTGCAATTATAATTACAGAAAATGCCAAAGGTATGATAATACTAGGTGGTGATTTCAATGAGGAACTTGATGGGAGGCTGGATAGACTACCAGATGAGTACAACCAAACAAAAAAATATATATATATTAAATAATATGCATAGGGAGTTAGGATTAGTGACTCATGGAGATATAAAAATCCAAGGGGGAGGGATTATAGTTTATTTTCGAACGTGCACAGGAGTTACTCACGTATAGACATGCTTTGTGTTCTCAAACAATATACATATAAAGTGGTAGATTGTAAAATTGGCTCAATAACAATCAGTGACCATGCGCCCATAATCCTTACCTTGGAGTTAGGAACTGAAAAGAGTTTTAAATACTGGAGAGCAAACATTTCTTTACTGACAGATAACGTAGTGACACAGGAAATTAGGAATTGTATTAAAGAGTATTTTGACCACAATGACAATAGTGAAGTAACACCATCCACTCTTTGGGACGGTGCAAAAGCAGTAATAATGGGCAAAATGATTGAAATATCGAGTAGAGTAAGGAAGAATAGGTTGAAGAAACAATCTGACCTGGAAAGTAAAATAAAGATATTAGAAGTAGAACACAAAAATGGCAATAGAAACAAGAATCTGTTTAAGGAACTAAAACAAAAAAGACATGAGTTAGAAGGGCTTCTAACATATAAAGCGGAAGGAGCCCTTCGATTCTTAAATCAAAAATACTAGAGAAGGGAAACAGGGCTAGTCGCCTTCTGGCATTTCAGTTGCATAAGGAGCAAGCTAATCGAGTAATTTGATCGAGCCATGATCATATTGAATGGTAGTGCAGGCTCAAAGGGTTGAATGGCCTAATCCTGCACCTATTTTCTATGAAAAGATCAGAACTTTATTTTCTGGATTAAAAATGCCCTGCCTTTCTCAAGAAGAAGCGAGAAACATGACAACACAAATAGAAGGGCAGGAAATAAAAATATTAAAGAACAACAAGTCCCCAGGGACGGGTGGGATTCCAGGAGAGTTTTATAAATGTTTTGAGAACGAGCTTTCTCCGAATCTGGCTAGAGTCTATAATTATGCCTAGGCTGAAGGTAACCCACCGAGATCATGGGCTGAGGCTATAATCTCTGTTATTTATAAGGAAGGGAAGGATCCCACAGAATGCGAAGGCTACAGACCGATAAGTCTCTTATGCAATGAGCTAAAGATACTCAGTGTTATATTAACCAAGATAATCCAAAAAATTATAAAACAATTGATACATTCTGATCAAACAGGGTTCATACTGGGTAGACAGAGAGCCAACAATATTAGGCGGGTCCTGAATATCATGACATGTGCAAAAAAGTAGCACCAGACTTCAATGCTATTAAGTTTAGATGCTCAAAAGGCTTTTGACAGAGTAGATTGGGTCTATCTTGAATATACACTAGATAAAATGGGGTTGCACACAAAATGTATTAATTGGGTGAAAACATTATCTTTAAATCCAAAGTCAAGAGTGAGGGTAAATGGATGTTGCTCTAAGTTTTTTTTAATTAAAGAGGGGAGTTAGACAGGGAGACATTTTGAGTCCCCTGCTTTTTGACATGTTTAGAGCCACTTGCAGAAACTATTAGGCAAGATATTGAGGGCAACATGATCGGGGGGGGGACCAAAAAATGTCACTATTTGCAGATGATGTGGGAGTTACGATTAGTGACTCATGCAGATCTATGCGAGTAATCCTATTTCTTCAGTGCCTCGCCTAATGCAAGTCTTACAGGAATACGGAGAAATATCGTGATATAAAATAAATGACTCCAAATCAGAAGCAATGATGCTGTCAGGTCTGTGGCCCTCACAACTAAATGATTAGGTCAGGTTCCATTTGTCTCGGGGGGGGTTTTAGATATCTAGGTATTGTCATCACTTCCTCTATCACCACATTGTATGAAGCTAACTATGGTAAATTACTCAAGAAGATTAAGGCAGATATGCACAGATGGGATATTCTCCCTTTATCTCTAATCGGTAGAGTTGAAGTTGTTCGAATGAACATTCTGCCCCGACTGCTTTTCTTATTTCAATCTTTACCAGTAGAGGTCCGTGGCGCAGCATTTAAGGCGTTAGACAAAGAGTTAACAAGATTTGCGTGGCAAAATAAGAGACTCAGAGTCAGACTTAAGACACTGTTGTTATCAAAACAAAAAGAGGGCCTAAATATGCCCAACATTAAATATTATTGGGCAGCACAGCTGAGAACCTTGATAGCATGGTTAACGAACGATGTGGAAACGGGATGGATGAAAATAGAGCAAAATGCATGTCCTAGTATTGCCCTAGCTGGGCTTCCATTTCTAACACAAATAAATTGGAAGAAATTAAAAAGTAGATAACGATTGGATTAAATTCACGATGAAAACGTGGTTAGCTATCAGAAAGCAATTAACCCTTTTTAATTCGATATCTGGAGCAATGAAGATAGCCGCTAGTCCCAATTTTATACCCAGCAAAATTGATAAGGGATTCAGAAACTGGCAGATTACTGTGGACCAGCTTTTTTGTGGGGGAGTCTTGAAATCTTATGAATACCTGCAGAATGAATATGGACTGTCAGGGTCAGATTTCTTTAGGTTCCTCCAAATACACCACTACTTACAGACACATGTAGATTGGGAGCAGATATGTAGACCACCTTCAAATTTGGAAAATATTTTCTTGATGACTATAGAGGGAGTGTTAAAAAAGAATTTGATATCCCATTTATATCAAGGATTTCAAGAAATACCAGAGAAATAAAACAGAAATGGGAATTGGAAATGAACATTATTATTACAGATGAAATATGGGAAAGGACATGTCTCTTGGGCCATAAGCCGACAAGCAGCCTCTCTTGGAGGGAGTTCGATTGGAAAATTAAAATGAGAGTATTTAGGACCCCTCTAGTGTTGGCCAGATATAGTGATACCTCAATTCTATGCTGGCGACAATGTGGGAAGGTCGGTGATCATACACATATATTTTGGGATTGTACCAATACTGGAGAGACATCCAGGTAGAGATTAAATTAATTCTGGGAGTGGATCTACCTTTGGAACCGGCTTGTTTCATATTAGGAGATACTCCAGCAGTGACAGATATTCAAAATCAGAAATATTTGCTTGGGGTGATGCAGTTGATTGCTAAAAAGATGATAACAGTGCTATGGAGAAAGGAAATGCCACCAAATGTTCAACAGTGGAGGGAAAGATTGAAAAATGTATACTTGATGGAAAGTATAACTGCTAAACTCCAGTTGAGGACCGATGCGTTTAATATTATATGGAAACCGGTATTATTACAAATGCCAATATTGATTAAGGATATGATTGGATGAGCTTGCTCTGGTGCCTGTGAATAGGATGCTTCTATGATAGAATGTTAAGAGGACTTGATGCGATGCCAATAGAGGTTAGGTGATTTGTATTTTGTCATTTTACTATTGTCTTTTGCGTTTTTCCTTGTTTTGTCTGTATGTGTATTTTGTTATGTCAATAAATGTCGAGTTCAAAAAAAAAGTCCAAAACGGAAGTCTGTGGTGCAACCAAAGACAGTCCACAGAGGATCACAGTTGCTGAAGGAAGTGTCATGCAGTGTTCAAGAGCCTGATGGTTGCTTGCAAGAAGCTGTGCTTGAACCTGGAGCTCACGGTTTTCAGACTCCTGTACCTTCCTGATGGTAGCAGCGAGATGAGAGCATGGCCAGGGTGGTGTGGGTCTCTGAAGATGTCGGCTGCCTTTTTGTAGTAACACCTCCTGTAGATCCCTGTTCGATGGTGGGGATGTCAGTACCTGTGATGGACCGGGCAGTGTCCACCCTATCTGTAATCTTCCTTCAGAAGATCATAAGCCATGGGAGCAGAATTGGGCTCATTGTGTCTGCGCCACCACTCGATCATGGCTGATCTAGCCCTCCCAACCTCATTCTCCTGCTTTCTCCCCGTAACCCCTGACACTGGATATGCAGAGAATGGAGGGATATGTATAACAGTTGGTTTTAGCATCATGTTCGGCACAGACATCGTGGGCTGAACAGCTTGTTCTTGCGCTCGTATGTTCCCACACTGTTCAGTCCACAGTCAGAGCGCTGTGCACAGTTCTCCACTCTGCAGGACAACTCTCACTGAATTTGAGTCCACGAGGGCAGGGGAGTGTGACGACTCTTGGCGTGCTGGTCCAATGCATCCAATAACACCTCTTACTTCCACTCTATTACATCTCAATTCTGCCTCTTGCACTTTTTTGCTTTCTCTGTAGGATAGACACAAAATGTTGGAGTAACTCAGCGGGACAGGCAGCATCTCTGGAGTGAAGGATTAGGGGGTGTTTCGGGTCGAGACCCTTCAGACCTGAAACGTCACCCATTCCTTCTCTCCAGAGATGCTGCCTGTCCTGCTGAGTTACTCCAGCATTTTGTGTCTATCTTTGATTTAAACCAGTATCTGCAGTTCCTTCCTACAGGTTTCCTGAGGGTATGGATGAGCTGAGAGAGGGGAGAAGCTGACATATGTAATCTATCCTGGACAATGTGAGTGGTGTCATCCATTTATAGTCAATGCCCATCTAAGCTAGTCCACATTTGGCCCATAGCCCTCTACTCCTTTCCTATCTAAGCACCTGTCCAAATGTATTTTAAATGTAGTTAGAGTATCTTCCTCAACTACCTCCTCTGGCAGCTCGCTCCATACACCCACCACCCTCTGTGTGAAAAAGTTGCCCCTCAGGTTCCTATTAAGTTTGTCTCCCTCACCTTAAACCAATGTCCTCTGGTTCTTTATTCCCCTGATCTAGGTAAAAGACTGTACATTCACCATATCAATTCCCCTCATGATTTTATACACCTCTATAAGATTTGCCTCATCCTCCTGCACTTCCAAGGAATAAAGTCTGTGGTGGTAAGGCCCACAGGTCACTTGAATGAATGGATTAATTAATAAGCTTATTGGTCAAGTATTCACATACAAGGAATTTGCCTTGGTGCTCTGCCCGCAAGTGACAACATGACATACAGTGAGAGTTAGGAATGACACATAAAACATTAAACAATAATAAAACGTTATCGATTAAACATGTGAATTAAATAAAATACCTTTCCTATCCATGTACCTGCCCAATGCCATTTAAACATTGTTAATGTGCCTACCTCAACTACCTCCTCTGGCATCCAGTTCAAACATCTATGATTAAACTTGCAGGGCTGGTTCAGGCAGGTGTGGTCTTGGTCTTGCTTTTTGTATAGAGAGAGCTCCTTCTGTCTCTCCCTGACATCTCTTGTTCCCGTGCTTACTCCCTCTCTCTGTCACCGTCTGTTCACTGATCCGTTTCAGTACATATGACAATAAAACACTTTCAACAACCTCACTTTGTCTTTCTCTCTCACCCACCCTGTGACTGCCCCTTTCACCCTCTCTCTCTCTCTCTCTGCCACTCTCTAATTTATCTCGCCCTCATTGCCCAGTGCCTCTGCTGCTGACAAATCACGGACTTACAGACAGTTTCGGATGGGAGGGTGGCGGGGATGTTTTCCTGCTCCTGCCCTCTGTGTGGATCGGGTGCTGACTGTCCCTGTCCTATCCTTCCACCAGCACCCACATGTGTGGTTTGCCTGGCCAGGTAGACACCTTCACTCCACACTGTTCTGACGACTGTGAGGTGTCCGAGCAGACTCCAGCTTGTTTGACGGTGAGCAAAGTGAAACTAAACCGTGTGTTGGGTGTGTGTGTGGGAGAGCAGACTGTTCCTCAGTCCCTCTCTCACTCAAACACGCGCTGAATATTTGCAAGTAGCAACAAGAAGACTGGTGAATGAAGACAGCTTAACTCTTTGAGCGTTTCATGTGTCCCGTGTACAGTGAAAACTCCACCCTCATTGTGGGGGGGGGGGAGGTGAGGACCACACTTTGGGGGGGGGGGGCGGGGGTGAGGGTGAGGGAGCGCCGCATTGTGGGAGGGAAAGGTGTGGGGAGCATTGATTTCTCACCTCCAGCACCGCCTCCTCCCCCGGGGGCACCAGTCTCCGTCTCGCCGCCCATCCGCTGCAGCCACACTCGCGCAGCTCATCCCACAGACGCAGGGCTTGCTGCAGGCTGCAGCCGTAACTCTGCAACCATTCTGTCACCTGTCGGGGAACACGGGATTAGCACGGAACACCACCATGGGGCATTGACACGGAACACTGACACGGGGCAAGTACACAGAACATGCACATACCATGCATCTGCGTATACCAAGTACACATGGGTAGTGCATGTGTCACACACATGTCGTGCACATATGAAACATGCACACAGGTCACATGCACATGGGTAGTGCATGTGCCACGCACATGTCACTCGCAAATGGATCTGCACATGGAACATGGACACGGGTCACACGCACACAGTACACACATGTGGATCGTGCTCTCATTCCCCCTGAGCGAGACACTCGAGCCTCTGCGGTCCCGGCCAACTCACCCCAACGCTCACCTCAGCCCCCACACCACACCCCAGGAGGCCGTCCCTGGGTCTTTGGGTGTCCAGCCCCAGTAACTCAGCGGGTCAGGCAGCATCTGTGGAGAACGTGGATAGGTGACGTTTCACAGAGTGCTGGAGTAACTCAGCGGGCCAGGCAGCATCTGTGGAGAACGTGGATAGGTGACGTTTCACAGAGTGCTGGGGTAACTCAGCGGGCCAGGCAGCATCTGTGGAGAACGTGGATAGGTGATGTTTCACAGAGTGCTGGAGTAACTCAGCGGGTCAGGCAGCATCTGTGGAGAACATGGATAGGTGACGTTTCACAGAGTGCTGGAGTAACTCAGCGGGTCAGGCAGCATCTGTGGAGAACATGGATAGGTGACGTTTCACAGAGTGCTGGAGTAACTCAGCGGGTCAGGCAGCATCTGTGGAGAACGTGGATAGGTGACGTTTCACAGAGTGCTGGAGTAACTCAGCGGGTCAGGCAGCATCTGTGGAGAACATGGATAGGTGACGTTTCACAGAGTGCTGGAGTAACTCAGCGGGTCAGGCAGCATCTGTGGAGAACGTGGATAGGTGACGTTTCACAGAGTGCTGGAGTAACTCAGCGGGTCAGGCAGCATCTGTGGAGAACATGGATAGGTGACGTTTCACAGAGTGCTGGAGTAACTCAGCGGGTCAGGCAGCATCTGTGGAGAACATGGATAGGTGACGTTTCACAGAGTGCTGGAGTAACTCAGCAGGTCAGGCAGCATCTGTGGAGAACATGGATAGGTGACGTTTCACAGAGTGCTGGAGTAACTCAGCGGGCCAGGCAGCATCCTGACCCCAAACGTCACCTATCCATGTTCTCCACAGATGCTGCCTGACCCGCTGAGTTACTCCAGCACTCTGTGAAACGTCACCTATCCACGTTCTCCACAGATGCTGCCTGACCCACTGAGTTACTCCAGCACTCTGTGAAACGTCACCTATCCACGTTCTCCACAGATGCTGCCTGACCCACTGAGTTACTCCAGCATTCTGTCCTTCGTAGCAAACCAACACCTGCTATTTTTCCCTCCCCTGACTCTTGAATTTCAGACACATTGCTGGTGTCTTCCACTGTGAAGAGGAGCCGTGTAAAGGAGATGTAAGGGGCAAGTTTTTGTTACACAGAGGCAAGTGGGTGCCTGGAACATGCTGCCAGGGATATGTTTGAAGATACAGCATGGATGCAGGCACTTCCGCCCACCTAGTCCACATTGACCATCAATCACCCATTCACACTAGTTCTATGTTATCCCATGTTCTCATCCACTCACTACACAGTTGGGGCAATTTGCCAATTAACCTACAAACCCACACATCTTTGGGATGTGGGAGGAAACCCTCGCGGTCACAGGGAGAACGTGCAAACTCCACATTGGCAGCGCCCGAGGTCACTTACATCGAGCCAGCGGTCCACCAGCTCGTCTGCCTCCCGCTGGAATGGCAAGCTTCCAGCGTCCATGAACGGTCTCAGCTCCGAGTGCAGATGCTGACAGATCTTCCTCAATCCATCCAGCTGTTCCTGCTTGGTGCCAAACTCACGCCTCACCTCCTCGATCTGAGGCAGCAAAGGAGGAGATTGATCAGCCTGTGCCAGTCTGCTCTGGCACACTTACATTGGAGGGTAGACACAGTACTGAGGGAGCGCTGCACTGTGTGTGGGGGGGAGGGGGGGGGGGGGGGGGGTGGGGGTATTGTTTCCGTGCTGTCTGCCCATAAAGGTAGTTGTGAAATATCTAATGAAGCAATGGGATTTAGGGGCGTCGATCGGACTTTATCCCTTTTCACCCCAGAGATACACAGAGATCCATCATACTGAAACAATATCTCAGCTTCCCACACAGGTCTTGATGTCACCACACACACTTACCTCAGTCAGCAGCTGCCCAAGCCTTTCTTTCCCCATGTACGAGGCATGTTGTTGAATCAGACCCTCGCCTTTCCCAATGGTGGACCTTAGATCCTTCTTGTGGTTTCGAAACTCCCTGAGGAAGGCCATGATCACAAAGCACTGGTCCTTCCTGCAGACACAAGGCAGCGGCATTGTCAAAAGCTCCCGTTCAACAAAGGTTTACAACTGTAATTGTTGTCTTAATTCTCAGTGACAGCTATTAAAGAAGTTACAGGTTCGATCCCAACATCCGGCATTGAGTGTGTGTGGAGTTTGCACGTTCTCTGTGTGGCTCCCACAGCCCTGTATCAATCCCACCATCATCCCAATGCCACAGAAGGTTCACGGACCATACCATCGCCTTAGCCCTACACTCATCCCTAGAACCCCTGGATAAGAGAGACACGTCAGACTCCTATTCATAGACTACAGCTCTGCCTTTTTTACCATCCAAGCTTATCACCTAACTCGTGTGACTTAGTGCCAGCTCTCATCTCTACAACGGGATCCTCGACTTCCTGACCAACTGACCACAATCAGTTAAGATAGGGGGCAAATCACCCTCTACGATAATACTCAACACGGGGGCTCCGCAAGGCTGCGTTCTCAGCCCCCTTCTTTACTCCTTGTACACCCACCACTGTGCAGCCAAGTGCAAATCTAATTACATTTTCAAATTTGCAGACGACACCACCATTTTGGGCCAGATATCAAATAATGATGAGACTGAGTAGAGGAAGGAGATCGAGAACCTCGTGTCCTGGTGTGTTGTCAACAACTTTTCTCAACGTCAGCAACAAAAAGGAGATAGTGATGGACTTCAGGAAGTGAACACACACCCCAGTTTGCATTGACGGTGCCGAAGTAGAGAAGGTTGAAAGCGTTAAATTCCTCAAAGTCAATATCACCATCAACTTCTCCTGGACCACCCATATTGAAGCAACGAACAAGAAAGCACACCAACGCCTCTACTTCCTTAGAAGGGTTAAGAAGTTTTGCATGTCCCCACAACTCATACCATAGAAATCATTTTATCAGGATGCATCACAGCTCGGTTTGTGAACAGATCCATCCAAGACCACAAGAAACTGCAGTGAGTTGTGGGCGGAGCTGTAGTGACAATTTCAGCTAAGATGTGAAACGGAGTTATCAGTGAAATTAGCAGCCATACATTCCGGGGTCTACGAAAACAAGTTGATCTCAGTGCACGGGAAAGGCTGCGTTGGCGAACAGAACACAGCAATGTGTGAGTAGATGTTTCCTTAACAATGTCTGGGTGATCTGAGCAAAACAACAGCAATGTTGGGTCGACCACCCGGGCCCCTTGCTGCTGCTAGCAGCGGTGAAACGTTGCAGACAAGGGGGGCTTATGATTGGCTCGGGGAGCGGGCAGTTCTTCCCAGCTGTTATCAGGCAACTGAATCGTCCTGCCACATTAGAGCAATGCTGAACTACTATCTACCTCTTTGGTTACCCTTGGACTAACCTTGATCAGACTTTGCTGCCTTTACCTTGTACTAAACGTTATTCCCTTATCATGCATCTATACACTGTAAATAGCTCGTTTGTAATCATGTATTGTCTCTGCTGACTGGATATCACGCGGCAAAAGCTTTTCACGACCTGGAAAACTAAACTAAACCGACTGCCCCACAACCCTGTATCAACCCCACACTGATTCACAGCCCTGTATCAACCCCAAACTGATCCACACCCCCACACTGATCCACAGCCCTGTATCAACCCCACACAGATCCACAACCCCACACTGATCCTCAACCCCTGTATCAACCCCACACTGATCCACAACCCCACACTGATCCACAACCCTGTATCAACCCCACGCTGATCCTCAACCCTGTATCAACCACACACTGATCCACAACCCTGTATCAACCCCACACTGATCCACACCCCTGTATCAACCCCACACTGATCCACAGCCCTGTATCAACCCCACACTGATTCACAGCCCTGTATCAACCCCACGCTGATCCTCAACCCTGTATCAACCACACTGATCCACAACCCCACACTGATCCACAACCCCTGTATCAACCCCACACTGATCCACAGCCCTGTATCAACCCCACACTGATCCACACCCCTGTATCAACCCCACACTGATTCACAGCCCTGTATCAACCCCACACTAATCCTCAACCCCACGCTGATCCTCAACCCCACACTGATCCACAACCCTGTATCAACCCCACACTGATCCACAACCCTGTATCAACCCCACACTGATCCACAACCCTGGATCAACCCCACATTGATCCACAACCCTGTATCAACCCCACACTGATCCACAGCCCTGTATCAACCCCACACTGATCCACAACCCTGTATCAACCCCACACTGATCCACAACCCTGTATCAACCCCACACTAATCCTCAACCCTGTATCAACCCCACACTAATCCTCAACCCCACACTGATCCACAACCCTGTATCAACCCCACACTGATTCACAACCCTGTATCAACCCCACACTGATCCACAGCCCTGTATCAACCCCACACTGATCCATAACCCCTGTATCAACCCCACACTGAACCACACCCCCACACTGATCCACAACCCTGTATCAACCCCACACTGATCCACAACCCCTGTATCAACCCCACACTGATCCACAACCCTGTATCAACCCCACACTGATCCACACCCCTGTATCAACCCCACACTGATCCACAACCCCTGTATCAACCCCACACTGAACCACACCCCCACACTGATCCACAACCCTGTATCAACCCCACACTGATCCACAACCCTGTATCAACCCCACACTGATCCACAACCCTGTATCAACCCCACACTGATCCTCAACCCCACACTGATCCACAACCCTGTATCAACCCCACACTGATCCACAACCCCTGTATCAACCCCACACTGATCCTCAACCCCACACTGATCCACACCCCTGTGTCAACCACACACTGATCCACAACCCTGTATCAACCACACACTGATCCACAACCCTGTATCAACCCCACACTGATCCACAACCCTGTATCAACCCCACACTGATCCACAACCCTGTATCAATGCCACACTGATCCACAACCCTGTATCAACCCCACACTGATCCACAACCCTGTATCAACCCCACACTGATCCACAACCCTGTATCAACCCCACACTGATCCACTACCCTGTATCAACCCCACACTTATCCACAACCCTGTATCAATGCCACACTGATCCACACCCCTGAATCAACCCCACACTGATCCACAACCCTGTATCAACCCCACACTGATCCTCAACCCCACACTGATCCACAGCCCTGTATCAACCCCACACTGATCCACAACCCTGTATCAACCCCACACTGATCCACAGCCCTGTATCAACCCCACACTGATTTACAACCCCACACTGATCCACAGCCCTGTATCAACCCCACACTGATCCACAACCCTGTATCAACCCCACACTGATCCACAGCCCTGTATCAACCCCACACTGATTTACAACCCCACACCGATCCACAGCCCTGCATCAACCCCACACTGATCCACAACCCTGTATCAACCCCACACTGATCCACAGCCCTGTATCAACCCCACACTGATTTACAACCCCACACTGATCCACAACCCTGTATCAACCCCACACTGATTCACAACCCTGTATCAACCCCACACTGATCCACAGCCCTGTATCAACCCCACACTGATCCATAACCCCTGTATCAACCCCACACTGAACCACACCCCCACACTGATCCACAACCCTGTATCAACCCCACACTGATCCACAACCCTGTATCAACCCCACACTGATCCACAACCCTGTATCAACCCCACACTGATCCACTACCCTGTATCAACCCCACACTTATCCACAACCCTGTATCAATGCCACACTGATCCACACCCCTGAATCAACCCCACACTGATCCACAACCCTGTATCAACCCCACACTGATCCTCAACCCCACACTGATCCACAGCCCTGTATCAACCCCACACTGATCCACAACCCTGTATCAACCCCACACTGATCCACAGCCCTGTATCAACCCCACACTGATTTACAACCCCACACTGATCCACAGCCCTGTATCAACCCCACACTGATCCACAACCCTGTATCAACCCCACACTGATCCACAGCCCTGTATCAACCCCACACTGATTTACAACCCCACACCGATCCACAGCCCTGCATCAACCCCACACTGATCCACAACCCTGTATCAACCCCACACTGATCCACAGCCCTGTATCAACCCCACACTGATTTACAACCCCACACTGATCCACAACCCTGTATCAACCCCACACTGATCCACAACCCCACACTGATCCACACCCCTGTATCAACCCCACACTGATCCTGTGGTTACCCGTCTGTTCTGGGGATCGATAAAGTGTGAGCTTGGTGCGGCACCACTCACCGGTCCTGGATCTCTCCGGCAGTCACTCCCCACACCTCCTCTGCCTCCCGCAGCCTCTCCTGAGCCTTTCCGGACAGACTCGAGCCCGGCAGCCTGTCAGCCTGCTCCCGCATTCCTTGCAGCTCCTCTGCCTCCCGCTGTACATCCTGCTCCAACTCCACCAGGGAGCCCAGCCTGGGATTAGAGTGGCACAGTTAGAGCACACAATCTCACACATGCATCACAATCAGTGGCCTCAGAGGGCAGTGTGGGAGAGTTGCTGCTTTACAGCACCAGAGACCCGGGTTTGAACCTGACTAGGGTGCTGTCTGTGTAGGTGCTTTGGTTTCCTCCCACACTCCAAAGACGTACAGGTGTGTAGGTCAATTAGCTTGGTGTTAATAAATTGTCCCTAGTGTACGGGGATTGTTGGTCGGTGTGCACTCGGTGGGCCGAAGGACCTGTTTCCATGCTATATTTCTATATTAAACCCACATTTGATGCTGACTACAGGTGCTGTTTGTGTGGAGTTTGCACGTTCTCCCTGTAACCGCGTGGATTTCCTCCGGGTGCTCCGGTTCCCTCCCACATCCCAAAGACGTGCGGGTTTGTACGTTAATTGGCCCCTGTAACTTGCCCCTAGTGTGCAGTATAGTGCTAGTGTGTAGGGCATGATCGCTGATCGGCAAGATTGAAGTGCCTGTTTCCGCTCTCTAACTCTAAACAATAAACTGAACAAACCATGACAATAATAAACCTAGACCTGGTGATTTCCTGGTTTATAATCAAGCAACCTGGACCTACCTGGCCTGCACTGCGGGCAGCGTGGCTTCAGGTAGCGGCACGGCAGCAGCCCTCTCTCCAATGTCCCGCAGTGACCCCACCAGTCTGCTCTGCCTTGCGTGCAGCTCCTCCTGCACCATGCGCTGCTGCTGCCCCGCATCCTCTGCCGCGCAGCTCAGGTCCCAGCACGAGAGGGCATGTCCGGACCGCCCATCTGCCCGAATGCCGGCCGTCTCCAATGCCTCGTCCAGCTGCCGGCCACTCAACGACAGTGCCTCCTCCTCCAGGGCTGCTGACCGTCTGAGATAAACCAACCAACCATTATTACACACAGGAGAGGGATGAGAATGCGCCTCCGTTTAATAAGGGCTGGAGGGAAAAGCTGGCATCTACAGGCCAGGGAGCTGGTTACTGGAGAGGATTCTGAAGGATAAGATATACATGCGTTTGGATAGACAGGGGTCGCAGCGGTAGAGTTGATGCCAGAGACCCAGGTTCGATCCTGACTATGGGCGCTGTCTGTACGGAGTTTGTACGTTCATCCCGTGACCTGCGTGACATTTTCTCTGGGTGCCTCAGTTTCCTCCCACACTCCAAAGATGTACAGGTTTGTAGGCTAATTGGCTTGGTGTAATTGTAAACTGCCCCTCGTGTGTGTGGGGTAGTGTTAGTGGGTCAGGATTGCTGGTCGGCGTGGACTCAGTAAGCTGCAGGGCCTGTTTCCACGCTGTACCTCTAAACTGAACTAAAAATGAGGGATAGTTCACGTGGTTTTGTACATGAGAGACCGTGTCTTATGAATCTGATTGTTCTCTGAAAATGTGACCAAAAGGTTGATGAGCGCAGAGTTGCAGATTATATGAACTTCAGCAAGGCATTTGATAAGGTTCCACATGGTGGCTGCTCTGGAGGGTTAGATCGCATGGGATCCAGGAAGAGATAGCCGAATGGATAGAGAATTGGCTTCATGCAGACGGTGATGGTGGAAGGTTGCTTCTCGGACTGAGGGCCTGTGGCTAATGGTGGGCCTCAGGGATCGGTGCTAGACATGTGTTTGTGGTTTATATCAATGAATTGGATAAGAATGTACAAGGCATGATTAGTAAGTTTACTGCTGGTGGGATAGATTACAAAGATGGTTGTCAAAAATCAGAACAGGTTCGTAATCAGTTGGGCAAGTGGACTGAGGAATGCCTAATTGAGGGGGGGTCTTATAGAAACTTACAAACTTCTTAAGGGGTTGGACAGGCTAGGTGCAGGAAGATTGTTCCTGATGTTGGGGAAGTCCAGAACAAGGGGTCACAGTTTAAGGATAAGGGGCAAGTCTTTCAGGACCGAGATGAGAAAATCATTTTTCACACAGAGAGTGGTGAGTCTCTGGAATTCTCTGCTACAGAAGGTCGTTGAGGCCAATTCATTGGCTATATTTAAGAGGGAGTGTGGCTAAAGGAATCAGGGGGTATGGAGAGAAGGCAGGTACAGGATACTCAGTTGGATGATCAGCCATGATCATATTGAATGGTGATGCAGGCTCGAAGGGCCGAATGGCCTACTCCTGCACCTATTTTCTATATTTCTATGTCTCTAATGGAGTTTGCCTCCTCCAAAGTCAAACCAAGACAGGACATTCAGTGAATTGCAGGGCCCTGAGGAGTGTTGTGGAGGGATCTAGGCGTACAGCTACATTGTTTTGCTAAAAGTGGCTTCAGAGGTAGTAGATATGGAACAAGATGCCAGAGGAGGTAGTTGAGGCAGGGACGATAACAGCATTTAAAAGACATGTGTACAGGGACATGGATAGGAAAGGTTTAGAGGGAGATGGGCCAAACATGGAGAAATGGGACCAGGGTAGATGGGGCATGTTGGTCGGAATGGACGTTGGGCCGAAGGGCCTGTTTCCGTGCTGCACGACTATCTACTTGAAGGTAACTCTTCACAGGAATTCAGCTGTTGAGGCTGGGAATAGGACAGGACCTCTCTAGTGTTTAATTCCCATGGGCAGTCGTGGGCAAGACCAGGGGTAGGAATGCTGCTGCTGTGGCTGGTGTACATGGCCAGTAGAGGGGGAGGGGTGGTACCTGTATTGGAGAGCTTCCTCTAACTGCTCCAGCTCCTCCCTCGCGGAGTGCCTCACGTCTGGGTCTGTCCCCGGCTTCTCCGGACCTCCCATGGTCTCCGTGCTGGGCAGGGATAGGCCAGAGGTCCAGGCACAGGCAGCCTGAGAACAAGGATAGGGAGAGAACGTGAGGCAGGGGAGAGAGAGCGAGACCCTTCATACCCACAGGCCTGACAACTCCCCTGGCACCCCCTCTCCCCAAACTCCCCTCACCCCACTCCCCACAACCCACCCACACACTCCCTCTCCCCTCACACCTCCCTCTCCCCACCATCGACTCCATCCACACTTCACGCTGCCTCGGGGAAGCAGCCGACATCATCAAAGACTTGTCCCACCCCGGTCATTCCTCCTTCTCCCCGCTCCCGTCCGGCAGAAGGTACAGAAGCTTGACAGCGCGCACCACCAGACTCAGGAACAGCTTCTTCCCCTCTGTTATCAGGCTTCTGAACGGTCCCAGGGGAATTGTGAACCAGAGGACATAGGTTTCGGGTGAGTGGGTTTAATAGGAACCTGAGGGGCAACCTTGGAACGTGCATGGAACGAGCTGCCAGAGGAGGTACTATAACAGCATTTATAACACATTTGGACAGGTAGATGGATAGGAAAGGTTTGGAGGGATATGAGCCAAATGCAGGCAGATGGGACATGTTGGTCGGCATGGGCGTTGGGTTGAATGGGCTAGTTTCTGTGCTGTGTGGCTCTAAGGGGAAAGCTCGTTACCTGTTCTGCCGTCACCGCTGGTGTTCTGGAATCATCTCTGGCGGGGTGATGGGCCGCGTGACCGGTGTCGGGAGACTCCCTCGGTGGTCGGGAACATTCCGGAGTGAGCCGGCTCCGTGGCACAAGGCCCACACCCTGGGCTGGGCGTTCCCCGTCGAGCTCCCCACTGCGACCATCCATCACCTCCATCCCTATCTCTGAGGCCGGAATCACTGCCCGCTGCGGGATAATGTCCAGTTCCACGTCTATCCGGCTCACTGTGCCGGGAATTAAATCTCTGGCCCCTTGGTGGCCCTGACCCGCGGTGGTTGCCCACAGGGATGGTGGTGTCTCACCAATGTTGTGTCCAACCCCATCATTGCCTCGGCCCATGGCGGCCTTCCATGGATCTGATGATGTCTCGCCAACCTCTCTGATGTCTTGGTGGCCTTGATCTGTGATGGCCTTCCATGGGTCAGGTGGTATCTTCCCAACATTATCTCCAACCCCTTTGTTGCTGGGACTCATGCTGGCCTTCCATGGGTCCGTTGGTATCTCAGCAACATCATCTCTTATGCCTTTGTTGCCCTGACCCATGGTTGGTGCCCACAGGTCTGGTAATATCTCACCAACATTGACTCCAACTTCGTCGTTGCCCTGACCAGTGGTGGCCTTCCTTGGGTCTGCTGGAGTGCCACCAATGTCGTCTCTCACCGCTTGGTTACTCTGACAAAGGGTGGTTGGCCACAAGCCTGGTGGAATATCACCAGAAGCCTCTCCCACCTGCTCCTGCTGAATCTCAGGGATGTTTGCCGGCGGTGCAGACCTCCCGCCAGGCCGCCCGTATTCCGGCACAGAGCTCCATGCCAGCGGATGTCTGCCCTCTCCCTGGTCACTCTCCCCTCCGTCCTCACTGCCGGGCCCTAGGAGTGGCCCCTGGTCCTGCAGGTGTCGCTCGGGAGCCAGGCTGGGACTCTGCCATGGCATAAGTGGAGCGGCCAGGGAGATCCCTGCCCCCTGCTCCTGGGACTCCTCACGGGCAGTCTCTCCTGGGTAGACCTGCTCGGTGGGGGTCACAGGCTCCGGCCCCCGCCCGGCTCCCAGTTCCTCCGCCTCCCTCGCCACGGACCCCTCGGTGACGGGGAGATCGTGCCAACCCGCTGGGGCCTCGGTGTCACTACCCCCGGCCAGCTGCCCCTCCACTCTGCGAGTCTCTCCCATGGCAAGAGCTGCCGTCTCCCCCACCTCCTGCCGGCTTCCACCAGCAGTGATGGTGGTGGTGGTGGTGGTGGTGGTGGTGATGCCGTCACCCTGATCTCCTGCCGCCTCTGCCCCCCACTGCTCCCCACTGGAGACCCCGGGTGTCCCCGCACCATCCTGTCCCACTGCAGCAGGGAGGACCATCTCCTGGCCCGGATATCTCCTGCCCTGTGACATCTGCTCTGGAGGTGCCCTCACCAAGGGCAGAAGCTCCCTCCAGCCCGAGCTCTCCACGGAGGGAGCTCTCTGCCCATCCCAGTCTCCGGACGGGAATGGCGTGTCCCCTGGGGCCGATCCACAGGGAATGTGTCCGTCCTTGTCCCTCTGACTCTCTCCAAGGGCTGGGTGGTGACATTGGCTCAGCTTGTTCATGGTGGCATCTTCTCCGGACTGGCTGGAGAGGTCCTCCATGGCCCCAGGACGTATGACTGCTGGTGTGGGTGGACCCAGGCTCACTGACCCGTCCCCCTGCTCCAGTCCAGCTGCCCCTTCCACAGCAATCCCTTTCTCCCTGGCGCTGGGCTCAGGACCGAGAGACGTCACGTCCCACGCCGGCCCACCACTGCCCTCTGCTGGGCCAGTCCGCTGCTGCTCCCTGTACCCCACCATCCACAGGGGTTCTCTGTAAAACACAATGAGCTGCGGTCATCCGGGAGGGCAGACGGAGCTCGGACTGGAGGGAGCTTCTGCCCTTGGTGAGGGCACCTCTAGAACAAAGGGGCTGTCCCACTTGGGTGACCTAATCTGCGGGTTTAGAAGAGTGTCTTCGACCTTCAAACTCGCAACATGGTCGGCACGTGGTCCTATGAGGTCGCAGGACCTCTCCTTCACGCTCCAGGGAAGTTCCCGAATACTTGTAGCCTCAGCTAGGTCGATGAAAAACTTTCAGCATGTTGAAAAAAATGTTGCAAGTAAAATTTAGTTGGCATGGTTCTGTTTAAAAGGTAGTGCAGTGGAGTGGGGTCACTATTTGGATACAGGCTCTCGAGGGCAGCCGTAGGTAATCTCCTTCGCCGACCGGGCATCTTAATTGGCTCATTGGAGTTTTCAGGACCCAGGAAGACCTACCGGTAGGTAAAATGCCCGCTAACTTTATTATACCTTAAAAGTGTCAACACTCCTTCTCGCCCCCCCTTCTCTCCCCTTCTCTCCCCCTCTCTCCCCCTCTCGCCCCTTCTCTCCCCTTCCCAGACAGCGCTCCCCCGCTTTCCCTGGCCCTCGCTGTTGCGATGTGCGTGTGTGCGCGGTCGGTCGATCCAACTCGTGGTTTCAACGCAGACGGTCGATCCAGCTCAAGGCTTTCCAGGCGAGTGCCCTCGAGCTTGGAGGTCGAAGGCACTCTTCTTAACTCATGGATTAGGTCACCCAAGTGGGACAGTCCCTTTATATTTAGTTCTCAGGGCTAACGGAATCAAGGGATATGGGCAGAAATATGAGGAAGGACTTTCTTGCTATTGAGGGAGTACAGCGTAGGTTCACCAGGTTAATTCCCGGGATGGCGGGACTGTCATATGTTGAAAGAATGGAGCGGCTGGGCTTGTATACTCTGGAATCTAGAAGGGTGAGAGGGGATCTTATTGAAACATACAAGATTATTAAGGCTTTGGACACGCTAGAGACAGGAAACATGTTCCCGATGTTGGGGGAGTCCAGAATCAGGGGCCACTGTTTAAGAATAAGGGGTCGGCCATTTAGAATGGAAATGGACTTGAGTGAAATCCAGGTTAGTCGGGAAGTGGTGTTGGGTAAATTGAATGGATTAAAGGCTGATAAATCCCCAGGGCCAGATAGGCTGCATCCCAGAGTACTTAAGGAAGTAGCTCCGGAAATAGTGGATGCATTAGTGATAATCTTTCAAAACTCTTTAGATTCTGGAGTAGTTCCTGAGGATTGGCGAGTAGCAAACGTAACCTCTTTTTTTAAGAAGAGGGGGGAGAGAGAAAACAGGGAATTACAGACCAGTTAGTCTAACATCGGTAGTGGGGAAACTGCTAGAGTCAGTTATTAAAGATGGGATAGCAGCACATTTGGAAAGTGGTGAAATCATTGGACAAAGTCAGCATGGATTTACGAAAGGTAAATCAGGTCTGACGAATCTTGTGGAATTTTTCAAGGGTGTAACTAGTAGCGTGGATAGGGGAGAACCAGTGGATGTGGTGTATCTGGACTTCCAGAAGGCTTTCGACAAGGTCCCACATAAGAGATTAGTATATAAACTTAAAGCATATGGCATTGGGGGTTCAGTATTGATGTGGATAGAGAACTGGCTGGCAAACAGGAAGCAAAGAGTAGGAGTAAACGGGTCGTTTTCACAATGGCAGGCAGTGACTAGTGGGGTACCGCAAGGCTCAGTGCTGGGACCCCAGCTATTTACAATATACATTAATGATCTGGATGAGGGAATTGAAGGCAATATCTCCAAGTTTGCGGATGACACTAAGCTGGGGGCAGTGTTAGCTGTGCGGAGGATGCTAGGAGGCTGCAAGGTGACTTGGATAGGCTGGGTGAGTGGGCAAATGTTTGGCAGATGCAGTATAATGTGGATAAATGTGAGGTTATCCACTTTGGTGGCAAAAATAGGAAAGCAGACTATTATCTAAATGGTGGCCGATTGGGAAAAGGGGAGATGCAGCGCGACCTGGGTGTCATGGTACACCAGTCATTGAAAGTAGGCATGCAGGTGCAGCAGGCAGTGAAAAAGCGAATGGTATGTTAGCTTTCATAGCAAAAGGATTTGAGTATAGGAGCAGGGAGGTTCTACTTCAGTTGTATAGGGTCTTGGTGAGACCACACCTGGAGTATTGCGTACAGTTCTGGTCTCCAAATCTGAGGAAGGACATTATTGCCATAGAGGGAGTGCACAGAAGGTTCACCAGACTGATTCCTAGGATGTCAGGACTGTCTTATGAACAAAGACTGCATAGACTCGGCTTATACTCTGTAGAATTTAGGAGATTGAGAGGCAATCTTATAGAAACTTACAAAATTCTTAAGGGGTTGGACAGGCTAGATGCAGGAAGATTGTTCCCGATGTTGGGGAGGTCCAGGACAAGGGGTCACAGCTTAAGGATAAGGAGGAAATCCTTTAGGACCGAGATGAGAAGGACTTTTTTCACACAGAGAGTGGTGGGTCTCTGGAACTTTCTGCCACAGCGGGCAGTTGAGGCCAGTTAATTGGCTATATTTAAGAGGGAGTTAGATGTGGCCCTTGTGGCGAAGGGGATGAGAGGGTATGGAGAGAAGGCAGGTACGGGATACTGAGTTGGATGATCAGCCATGATCATATTGAATGGCGGTGCAGGCTCGAAGGGGCGAATGGCCGACTCCTGCACCTAATTTCTATGTTTCTATGTTTCAATGAGGAAAAACCTTTTCACACAGAGGGTTATGAATCTGGAGTTTTCTGCCTCAGAAGGCAGTGGAGGCCAATTATCTGCATGCTTTCTGGAGAGAGTAGGACAGAGCTCTCTTAAAGATAGCGGAGTCAAGGGATATGGGGAGAAGGCAGGAACGGGGTACTGATTGTGGATGATCAGCCATGATCACATTGAATGGCGGTGCTGGCTCGAAAGGGCTGAATGGCCGACTCCTGCACCTATTGTCTATGATTCTATTAAGCTGGAAACCCGGCTCTGCCAAACCCTGGCTGCTTCACTTGAGGTGAGACGTCTAGGATGAGGCAGAGTCTGGTGAAGCAGCCCCGACCCAAAACATCCTCTGTCCTTCCCTCCACAGATGCTGCCCGACCCGCCGGGCTCCTCCAGCCCTTCCTCAGCAAGGGAACACCAGAGGCCACCTCTTGCTCCAATGTCAAGGTTGTGCTTTGCCCCGTGTATTGTAAGGCAGCCAGCATCACCAGAGAGCCACACCAACCCTGGCCACGATCTCATCTCACTCCTGTCGCGGGGAGGAAGCTACACGAGCCTGGAAACTGATGTCCATGTTGAGGAACAAGCGTCAGGCTGTGAGCACGGTGAACTCAGACTGAATCACCAACTACCTGTAACCTCTGCCCTCGGCCTTTGCTTTGTATTTGCACCACCTTGTGTTTTATAATATTAACTGAACTTTTTTGATATGTTTATTATATTATCTATTGAGCACGGTGTTTACAGACGTGCTGCTGCAAATAGCAATGTCATTGATCTGTTGGTGGCTTGATGGTAATCATACACTCTTGACTTCGTTTTGCAGTCCTTTTCCTTTTAACTTGCCTGTTTGATTGGTGTGTGTGAGTCTGTGTGTGTATGTGTGTATGGGAGTCTGTGTGGGAGTCTGTGTGTGTATGAGTGAATGTGTGAGAGAGAGAGTGCATGTGTGTGTGTGTGTGCATGTGTGTGAGTCTATGTGTGTATGAGTCTGTGTGTGTGTGTATGTGAGTGAGAGTCTGCATTTGTGTGTGTGAGTCTATGTGTGTATGAGTCTGTGTGTGTGTATGTGAATGAGAATCTGCAGTTGTGTGTGTGAGTCTATGTGAGTGTGTGTGTGTGTGTGCATTTGTGTGAGTCTGTGTGTATGAGTGAATGTGTGAGACTGTGTGTGCGTGTGTCTGTGTGAGGGTCTGTGCATTTGTGTGTGCGAGTCTATGTGAGTCTGTGTGTGTATGAGTGAATGTGTGAGAGAGAGTGTGTGTGTGAGTCTGTGTGTGTATGAGTCTGTGTGTGTGTCTGTGTGTGTATGTGAGTCTGTGAGAGTCTGTGCATTTGTGTGTGCGAGTCTATGTGAGTCTGTGTGTGTGTGTGTGTGTGTGAGTCTGTGTGTGAGTGAGTCTGTGTGTGTATGAGTCTATGTGTGTATGTGAGTGTGAGAGTCTGTGCATTTGTGTGTGCGAGTCTATGTGAGTCTGTGTGTGTGTGTGTGTGTGTGTGTGTGCATGTGTGTGAGTCTGTGTGTGTATGAGTGAATGAGTGAGTGTGTGTGTGTGAGACTGTGCGTGTGTGAGTCTGCGTGTGCAGGAGGGATATGAGCCAAGCGCAGGCAGGTGGGACGAGTGTAGCTGGGACATTGTTGTGTGGTGTGGGTGAGTTGGGGCAAGGGGCCTGTTTCCACACTGGATCACTCTATGCCTCTATGTGTCAGTGTATGTGCCTGTGGTGTTGCCGTGAGCAGGCCTGCCACGTGCCTGTACCTCACTGCTACACACACATCTACCAGTTGGCGCGGTGGTCGGTGAGGTGGGGGGGGTGGTGGGGGGTGGTTTGCTGGTACTCACCCTGCCTCCGGTGCTGCTGCCTCCCACGGTGCGGTGAGTGCCGGCTCCTCCCTCACACCGCGCTCACCGGCGACCCTCGACAACGACCCACTCTCACCCCACGTCACCACCGTCTGCTTAACGTCACCAAATACACCAGCCTGGCAAACACACGGAGTGGTCAACCTCTGCTGTAACCACACTCTCATATACATTCACATCTATATATACACTCACACACACATACATACACATATATATATATATATATATATATATATACACACCTATATATACACGCACACACACATCTATATATATATACACACTAGACATATATACTCACAAACATATATATATACATACACATTTATATACACACTCAGGCAAGCACACATAATTATATATAGATACACACATATATATATAGATACACAGACATATATATATATATATAAAACACAGACACAAACACACACACACATATATATATGCTTCTACATACACATATATGCACACGCGCACACATATATGTGCACACACCACACGCATATACTCACACATTCACAATGTCACACATACACACACGTGTGCACACTGACACACAGATACACACATTCGTGTAGCGGTGGGGGCGGTGCTAGCCGGCAGCTCTGCTAGCAGCGTGTTCGTTTTTTCTACTTTTTTAATTTTTTTAGTGAGTCACAATGTGTGTTTTTAATGCCTGTATGTGTGTCTTGTGTGGGGGGGTAAGGGGGAAACCACTTTGGTCGCCTCCTCCACGGATGGCGAAATTTTCAATGTTGCCTCGCCCGTGGCCTAACATCGAGGATCGGTCGGCCGTTCTGGAGACGTGCCCGGGGCTTCAGCTGGGGGCGCAGCGCGATCTCTCGTCGCGGAGCGGGCGAGCCCTCGCCGGAGGGGAGCGTTCCGTTCGCTGGCCTGCGACAGAATGAAGCCGGGGTCTGCAGAGCTCCAGCCGGCGCGGCGTCCGCAGCCTGGGATCCCTTGTCGGGGACCCGGGAGGAGAAGAGCTCCGACCGCCGTCCCGTGGACTTACCGTCAGGAGCGGGGTCCCTCGCTGGGGACCCCTGGAGAGGATCTCTGACCGCCGGCCCTGCAGTCTGCGGTGCTTCCGGCGCAGTCTCTAGATCTTCGACCGCCGGCCTGCGGCCTACACCAACCTGAAGCCGCGGACTACGGTGGGGAAGCACCGATTCTGGACTAACCGGGACTTTACCCTGTCTACTCATCTGGGCGCCCACAACGAGGGCTGCGGAGGATGGAGGTCCCGAAAATGGGGGCAATGGAGGAGGACAATTTTTGTGATGAATGCTGTGGTGGATGTTTGTGTTACATTTTTATTGTGTTTTTGTGTGTTCTTTACCATTGTACCACTGCTGGCAAATTCATTTCACTGGCACTTTATGTGCAAGGCACACATGTACTCACACAGACAGACAGACAGATAGACAGACAGCACCCATGCGCACACAGTCACAATCCCGCTCCCCAGCCTGAGGAAGGTCCAGGTACCTGGAACGGTGTGAGACCAGAGCGGTCACTCTGGGCCCCTGGGGACCCGGCCTCACGGCGCTCAACCTCCTCCCTCAGCCCCTGCACGTGAGCCGAGATGGCCGTCTGCACCAGCTGCAAGATCAATCACACCCATCAGCTCAACCCCGCAGAGAGGAGCGCCCTTCAATCCACCCCATCCATGCTAGCCCATCTGCTCCATCCCTACCCACCCCCCAACGCACCCTGACCATCTCCTCTCATCACCCTTCCACCATTAAACCAGCTCCCAATGTAATCCAACCCCACTGTCCACTTCACTGGAATCACACACCTGCAGGAATGTTTCCAAGAGGTACCCAAGGGGATCGATGATGGCAGAGAGGTAGACGTTGTCTATGTGGACTTTAGCAAGGCCTTTGTAAAGGCTCCACATGTTAGGTTCCACAACATTTTCACACAGAGAGTGGTGAGTCTGTGGAATTCTCTGCCTCAGAGGGCGGTGGAGGCCGGTTCTCTGGATAGTTTCAAGAGAGAGCTGGATAGAGCTCTTAAAGATAGCGGAGTCAGGGGATATGGGGAGAAGGCAGGAACGGGGTACTGATTGGGGATGATCAGATTGAATGGAAGGGCTGGCTCAAAGGGCGTACTCCTGCACCTATGGTCTGTAGGACCAGTCAACTTTGGCCAGCTCCTCCCTCATGGCCCCATAGTCCTCTTTGCTCAACTGTAACCACTGACACCTCCGATCTACCCTTCTCCCTCTCAAATTATAGATTAAAATGTATCATATTATGGTCCTAATGGCTCCTTTACCTCGAGTTCCCTTATCAAATCTGGTTCATTACACAACACTAAATCCAGAATTGCCTTCTCCCTGGTAGGCTCCAGTACAAGCTGCTCTAAGAATCCATCTCAGAGGCAACTCCAGATGCGTGTGATCCAGTCAGCAGAAAGACTACAGATGATTACAGTTGAGCCGTGTATAGATGAAGATTTATAGCGTGGAGCGGTTGGAATATGTGATTCTATATCTGCTCCTGTAGTTAGCGCGCAAATAGTCGCCTGGGTGGGCGCCATCTTGGAAGCATTTATGGAGGTGGACGGTGGCTTTGGAGAGAGCTGCAGAGGACAGAGATCTAGGAGAGCGGAGAGCAGCTACATGGTTCCCTTAAAGTGGTGTCACAGGTAAATAGGGTGGTCAAGAAAACTTTCAGGTACATTACCATATAATATAACCATATAACAATTACAGCAAGGAAACAGGCCTTCTCGGCCCTTCCAGTCCGTGCCGACCATTTATTTTCCCCTAGTCCCATCTACCTGCACTCAGACCATACCTCTGCCTTCCCTTCCAGTCCATATACCTATCCACTTTACTTTTAAATGTTACAATCGATCCTGCCTCCACCACTTCTGCTGGAAGATCATTCCACACAGCCACCACTCTCTGAGTAAAGAAGTTCCCCCTCATGTTACCCCTAAACTTCTGTCCCTTAATTCTCATGTCATGCCCTCTTGTTTGAATCTTCCCTACCCTCAATGGGAAAAGCTTATCCACGTCAACTCTGTCTATCCCTTTCATCATTTTAAAGACCTCTATCAAGTCCCCCCTTAACCTTCTGCGCTCCAAAGAATAAAGACCTAACTTGTTCAACCTTTCTCTGTAACTTAGTTGCTGGAACCCAGGCAACATTCTAGTAAACCTCCTCTGTACTCTCTCTATTTTGTTGACATCCTTCCTATAATTAGGCGACCAAAATTGTACACCATACTCCAGAATTGGTCTCACGAATGCCTTGTACAATTTTACACAGTATATCAGTCCCCGCAACAGCATGGAAACGGGCCCTTTGGCTCAACTTGCCAACACTGACCAACATGTTTACACTGGTCACACCAGCCTGTGTTTGGCTTGTGTCCCTCTAAAGGGCCAGTCCCACGTGGCCGTCATTTACGGGACAGGCCGGTAGTGACGGTCGCGCGCGTCTTCATGCACAGCCGTCTGGAGCGTGTGACGTCATTCGAAGATCGACAAAATGCTGGAGTAACTCAGCGGGACCGGCAGCATCTCTGGAGAGAAGGAATGGATGATGCTTCAGGTCGAGATGTTTCAGTCTGGAGAAGGATCTCGACCCGAAACGTCACCCATTCCTTCGCTCCAGAGATGCTGCCAGTCCCGCTGAGTTACTGCAGCATTTTGTGTCCATCTCCAATCGTCTCGGCCCCGCTCTGGGAGTGGGAGTGGGGGCGGATCCGGATCCGCAACGGCCGTGAGCCCCAGGCCGAGCTCGGCGATCGTTTGCCTGCTTCTGCTGCTATTGGAGGTGAGACGTTGCGTCGCGCCAGGGTCTTGGGCCCGTCCCACTTTGGCCGTCAGTTACGCACCAAGATTTAATGCAGGACGAGGTCCACACTCCTGCACACCGCTCCATGCGCCCGTCCCCACGCTACCCACACGCTCGCAGGTTGTGGAAATGGGACAGGCCCTCTAACACTATCCTATCCATGTACCTGTCCAAATGTCTTGTAAACATTGTGATAGTCCCAGCCTCAACTACCTCCTCTGACAGCTCGTTCCGTACACCCACCGTACACCCTCTGTGTGAAGAAAATTGCCCCTCAGGTTCCTATTAAATCTTTCCCCCCTCACCTTAAACCTATGTCCTCTAGTTCTTGATTCCTCTACTCTGGGTGAAAAGCTCTGTGTGTCTACCCCCTCTATTCCCCTCATCCTCCTGTGCCCCAAGGAAATTAGTCCTAGCCTGCCCAACCTCACCCTGTAGCTCAGACCCTCAAGTCCCGGCAGCATCCTTGTAAATCTTCTCTGCACTCTCCACTTGACAACATCTTTCCTGTAACCTGTGGTCCGGACCCCCCCCCCCCCCCCCGGGTGGGTGGTCTCACCATCCACTTTCGGCAGAGCTCCTCGCACTGGCCGCCCACCATGTGGCTGCTGTCGGGACTGAGGAGGGGCTGCACATGATGGGTGGAGTCCAGGAACCGCTGCAGGACCCCCGACTCAAACCTCTCGATCGTTTCCTGAGGACGATACACAGGGGGAGGGGGCTTACTGGTGGTCAGAGCACCCTCACGAACCCCACCCGAACCAGCCTCACCCCTCCCTCCCCCAACCACCCCACCCCCAAAAACACCTCACCCCACTCCTCCCCCACCCCAACAACCCCCTCCCCCAACCACCCCACCCCCAAAAACACCCTCACGATCCCCACCCTCACCAACCTCACCTCACCCTTCCCCAACCACCCCACCCCCAAAAACACCTCACCCCACTCCTCCCCCACCCCAACAACCCCCAGCCTCACGACCCCTCCCCCAACCACCCCACCCCCAAAAACACCCTCACCACCCCCACCCTCACCCCACTCCTCCCCCACCCCAACAACCCTCACCCTCACCACCCCCACCATTCCTATCCTCACCCCTCCCTCCCCCACCCCAATCCTCCCCCACCCCCAACCACCCCACCCCCTACAACCCTGACCCTCACGACCTCCACCCTCACCCCTGCACAGGCCCTGCGGTAGACCAGGCCCGTTCCGCCATCTCACCTGGTGCTTGGCCAATAATTGCTGGGGGCTGCCCTGGTCCTGGAGGAAGGCCACCGCTCCATCGATGCAGCCTTCCATCTCTCTCCGTGCATCTTCAAAGTCCCGCCTGACGTCGGCCTGCTCCTCAGGGCGCTCCCTACCCTCTGCCCAGGGGGCATCCAACGCCTCCTAACAAAAGAGGGAGAGAGATGTCACACTGAGTCACGGTCACCCGCACCGCTCCTCCTTCTGCCCGCTCCCCTCCAGCAGAAACAGAAGCAAAACAGGTGCAGGAGGAGGCCATTCGGCCCTTCGAGCCAGCACTACCATTCATTGTGATCATGGCTGATCCACGGAGAGGCGACCTTTTCCGTCACCTCTCTCGCGGTCCAACACCATGGATTGGTGCGTCCTTTCCCGGAGTCGGGCCCGGGGTTTCAGCAGCGGGCACGGCGTGGGCTTTCCATCGCGGAGCGGGCGAGCCCTTGCCGGGGTCTCCAGAAGGGAGTGCTCTGATCGCTGGCCCGCGGACTGTTACAGCCTGAAGCCGCGGTCTGCAGAGCTTCCAGCCACGGGGCGCGGCGTCCGGAGCCTGGGATCCCCGGAGAAGAGCTCTGACCGCCGGCCCGCGGCCTACAATATTCAAAATCCGCTGTCTCCGGTAAGAACGCGCCGATTCGGGACCTCCATGCAGCGGAGTGTGTTCGACCGTCACGACGAGAGGGCCCGTACATCCGGCCGTCTGTAGCGGCGACTACGGAGGATTCACGGCCCCGACCACGGGTGAACAAGGAGGAGGACTGGCGGATCTTTGTTGCCTTCCACCACAGTGAAGAATGTTGTGGTGGATGTTGGTGTATTGTGTGTTTTTAATTTACTGCTGCTGGCAGATTCATCTCACTGCACTTGTATGTGTATGTGACGAATAAAGCGGACTATTGACAACACGCTCCCGGTCCCTGCCATTCACAGTGGCGGTCCTGCCCTCGTTAGATTCACTGACCAAAACTGAACACAATACTCTGAGTGCAGCCTCACCATGCCTTGTGCCACTGAGACATCGTGTCCCAGCCTGGACCCTCGTGAACCTGACCGATGCAGGGCGGCTGTGTGGTTGCCGCCGTTTACTGCAGGGTTCTTGTAGATTTGTCTCGTGCAGCCAACACACCAAGCCCTTGACAGTGACCCTGACCAGAGTCAGTCTGACCCTGGGCATTGCAGCTGCCGCATTCTGTGGGACCAGGGCCAAGATCGCAGCCCGACCTGGCCACACACATAGACAAAGAAACGTAGAAAATAGGTGCAGGAGGAGGCCATTCGGCCCTTACAGCCAGCACCGCCATTCAATGTGATCGTGGATGGTCGTCCCCAATCAGTACCCCGTGCCTGCCTTCTCCCCATATCTCTTGATTCCAATAGAAACATAGAAAATAGGTGCAGGAGGAGGCCATTTGGCCCTTGCAGGAGGAGGCCGCACGCTAAAGTTTGGTACAGCATGGACACTGGCCCTTCAGCCCATCCCTCCCTGCTGACCCGTTGACAGAGGCTGAAGTTGGGGTGGCCCCTCTACCTCGGTGATGTGCAGCTGCTCGGAGAGGTTCAGGAACTGGGACACATACGTCATGATGGACTTCTCATCCGGATTCTCAACGGCAAGGTCTGTGGGAGGAGAGGACCAAGTCAGTGATAGACCCCAGTATCACCCACACTCTGAGAATATCCCCCTACCCCACCTACTCCCTCCCACCACCCAACCATTCCCCCCACCCTCCCCTCACCCATTCCCCCCATCCACTCCCTCCCACCACCCAACCATTCCCCCCACTCACTCCCCCCACCCACCGACTCCCCCCACCCCACCCTCACCCACACCCCCCACCCCAAGCATACCCCACTCCCCCAACCCAAACATACCCCACTCCATACCCACCCCCCTCGCCCCCCCCTCATTGCCCCATCTGCCCCCCCTCACCCTGGGGCTCGAGCAGTCGGGGGATGCCGAGGGTGTTTTCTGCGGTGGTGAAGATGATGTTGAGGGTGTGGGTGGGGGAGGGGTGCTGGAGCAGGGTGGGGGGCAGCACCCCAGGGTGCAGACTGTTCAGCAGCGCCGCAAACGCTCGCCCGTCCCGCCAGCTCACGCCAAAGTCACGGATGGGCACCGACGTCCCCCTGTAACACACGGAACACCGTCACGCCTGGTACACTGAGCACGAGCTCACATACCGCCCCCAATACACCGAACACAGCTGACATGTTGCCCTGCTCATGGGACAGTCACGGAACACGCCTCGTGCACGGCCTGGTACAAAGAACATGGCTCCAGCACACGGCTCGCACATCGCTGGTACATGGAACACGGCCCGCTCCCACACCCCTCCCCCCCCACCCCGCCATTACCTGGCCTTGTCCTGGGCCCAGTGGAGCAGGGCCTGTCGGGCTGACCCCCCCCACTGCCACTGGAAGCGGCCCCTCTTGAGTGGGGGGGTCCCCATGGGGGAGGGGGTGACGTCGGGAACCAGATGCCTTTCGCTGGGGTCTCGCGGGAACCCCAGGGTCAGCCTCTCCATCTGTGGCGGCAAAACAGGCAGTCACGGAAATGTACCCCAAAACCCAGCCCCCAAAACCCAGCCCTGACACTGTACCCCAAAACCCAGCCCCCAAAACCCAGCCCTGACACTGTACCACAAAACCCAGCCCTGACACCCCAGCACTACCTAAACGTAAATCTGAACTCTCAGCGATGAGGTAGCTGCCTCCGCGTTTATCTTTTCTCCCCTCTCCCATCAAGCAAGAGGTGCCGAAGTATGAAAATGTACACGGCCAGATTCAGGGACAGTTTCTTCCCAGCTCTTCAGTTTAGATTCGAGATACAGGGCGGAAACAGGCCCTTCGGCCCACTGAGTCCGTGCCGACCAGCGATCCCCAGCACGATCCTACACACTCCTTACATATATACTGAAGCCAATTAACCAACAAACCTGCACGTCTTTGGAGTGTGGGAGGAAACCGGCGCACCCGGGAAAACCACGCAGTCACGGGGAGAACGTGCAAACTCCGTACAGACAGCGCCCGTAGTCAGGATCGAACCCGAGTCTCTAGAGCTGCCTCCCTGTTAGCAAGCAACTAAACCAGCTAGAGGGCGGTCCTGAGCTACCATCTATCTCATTGAAGACCATCGGACGATCTTTAATCAGACTTTACTTTACTGAGGAGTTGAGTATCGGAGCAAAGAGGTTCTTCTGCAGTTGTACAGGGCCCTGGTGAGACCACACCTGGAGTATTGCGTGTAGTTTTGGTCCCCTAATTTGAGGAAGGACATCCATGCTATTGAGGCAATGCAGCGTAGGTTCACCAGGTTAATTCCCGGGATGGCGGGACTGTCGTATGAGGAAAGACTGGGCTTGTATTTACTGGAATTTAGAAGGATGTTTCTTACAGAAACATATTAAATTATAAAAGTGTTAAACATAGAAAATAGGTGCAGGAGGAGGCCATTCGGCCCTTCGAGCCAGCACCGCCACTCATTGTGATCATGGCTGATTGTCCACTATCAATAACCCGTGCCTGCCTTCTCCCCATATCTCTTGACTCCACTAGCCCCTAGAGCTCTATCCAACTCTCTCTTAAATCCATCCAGTGATTTGGCCTCCACTGCCCTCTGTGGCAGGGAATTGCCACAGTTAAAGAAGGAACTGCAGATGCTGGAGAATTGAGGGTACGCAAAAGGCTGGAGAAACCTAATTCTTCAGAGAACGGGGATTCCCCTCCCCCACTATAGATGAGGCTCGCACCAGGGTCTCCTCCATACCCCGCAACACTGCCCTCTCTCCCCATTCCCCCACTCACAACAAGGGCAGAGTCCCCCTGGTCCTCACCTTTCACCCCACCAGCCGGCCCATACAATACATAGTCCTTCGCCAGTTTCGCCACCTTCAACGTGACCCCACCACTCGCCACATCTTCCCATCTCCCCCCCTGTCTGCCTTCCGCAAAGACCGCTCCCTCCGCAACTCCCTCGTCAATTCTTCCCTTCCCTCCTGCTCCACCCCTTCCCCGGGCACTTTCCCTTGCAACCGCAAGAGATGCTACACTTGTCCCATCACCTCCCCCATCCACTCCTTTCAGGGACCCAAGCAGTCCTTCCAGGTCCGAATCTTATCTACTGCATCCGTTGGTCCAGATGCCAGCTGATCTACATCGGTGAGACCAAGTGGAGGCTGGGCGATCGTTTCGCCGAACACCTCCGCTCGGTCCGCAATAACCAACCCGACCTCCCGGTGGCTCAGCACTTCAACTCCCCCTCCCATTCCGTATCCGACCTCTCGGTCCTGGGCCTCCTCCACGGCCAGAGTGAGCAACACTGCAAGTTGGAGGAACAGCACCTCATATTCCGCTTGGGGAGTCTGCATCCTCTGGGCTTAAACATTGAATTTTCTCAATTCTGTTAACCCAGGCTGCCTCCTCCCCTTCCCTCCTCTCCCTCAGCCCTCGGGCCCTGGCATTCCCTCTCTCTCTATCTCTCCCCCACCCAAGTCGCACTAGCTTCTCATTTTCACACTACAAACAGCTTACAATGGCCTGTTTCCTTTATCATCGATACTTTTTTGCATATCTTTCATTCACTGTTCTTTATCTCTCCACATCACCGTCTATATCTCTCGTTTCCCTGATCCCTGACCAGTCTGAAGAAGGGTCTCGACCCGAAACGTCGCCTATCTCCTTCGCTCCTTAGATGCTGCTGCACCCGCTGAGTTTCTCCAGCCTTTTGTGTAACCCTGAAATTATAAAAGGACTGGACAAGGTAGATGCAGGTCAAATGTTCCTGTTGTTGGGGGAGTCCAGAACCAGGGGCCACAGTCTAAGAATAAAGGGGACGCCATTTAAAACTGGGATACGAAGAAAACAAATTCACCCAGAGAGTTGTGAATTTGTGGAATTCTCTGCCACAGAGGGCAGTGGAGGCCGATTCACTGGATGGATTTAAGAGAGATAGAGCTCTTGGGGCTAGCGGAATCAAGGGATGTGGGGAGAAGGCAGGCACGGGTTATTGCAGGCACGTGCCGTGAGGAATTACTCAGGGTAGGCAATCAGTACATTAAAAAAAATTTAAACCGCGCATGCGCAGAATGTTCTCTCCGTTAAATAAATAAAAAAATAAAAACAGTGACTATTCAATTTGCCCAAGGCTTCCTAGTCTTCTTTATTCTGAATTACTGAATGAGGGGGTGGGGGGGTGAAGGGTGATGGCAGATGGAAAGATGGAGAGATGGTGGGAAGAACGGGAGTACAGGGAATAGTTGAATTAGTTGTCATCTTATTGAATGACAACACTTGTTCAAGGGACCAATTGGGGGAACAGTTCCTTTCACAGCGTGTGGAGAGTCTGTGCCAGGGGTAAGGTTGTGGGGAGGGCACGAGTGTTGAGAAGGAGGGTGTCGGGGATACTGCCAGTAACTCACTCACTCACAACTACCGCAGCTCTCCGGGTGCGAAGCCACACACTGTAGCTGGGGATAGAAGCAGCTCGGGGAGCTACGAGCGGCCACCGGGACCCGACAGCAGAACTGGCCGCCACTTCAGCGCCTTCTGCCGGCCCGCTCACCTCTGGCAGTGCTCTCCGTCGGAACACCTGTCACCTGCCGTTTGCCACCTTCGCTCATGTCAGCGGCTTCCTGCAAATCCTTAAATTCCCACAGCCGAGTAACCTCAATCGTGCCGTCGGAATTTAAGGACATGAGTGAGGCCAGCGAGCGGCAGGAGAGTGGTTTTTAGACGGAGAGCTGCCAGAGGTGAGCGGGGACCAGCAGAAGGAGCTAAGGTGGTGGCTGGTTCCGCTGTCCGGGCCCGGCTGAGCTACTTCTCTCCCCCCCCCCCCCCCCTCCCCGGCCTCAATGCGATGGCATTCCACGCCTCCGTGCAAGGAGCGTCGCAAATGGCATTATCCCAATCCCCTTCTTCACAACATTCGTGCCCTCCCCGCAACTTTACCCCGGCCAGACTCCCCAAAGGCTTGGAAAGGAGCGCTCCCCCCCCCCAACCCCCACACCCCGGGAAATACGGTATTTAAAAACATCACCAGTAAATGTACTTACCACATCATTGGTACACGAACTCCATTATTCTCTCGCTCTTTCCTAAGATACACTTAAAATATTGACAAACCATATTTGGAAACTCCGCTAAGAAACTTGCGCTGCGCAGGCGCAGCAGACTGATGCACATGCGCAGTGAAGCAAAGGCAGGATTTCTGCTGCCTTCAGCCCCGCTTGAAACTGATGGCTTCAGGCAGCGCTGACGGCACATGGGCTGCACGGAGCTTCCGGTGTTACAAGCGCTGCGGATGAAAGGCACGGAGAATTATGCCTACCTAAGAGATCGGTCTCTTACATTCGCATAATTCTCCCATGCCTTTACTATTTATATTTAGTAATGACTATATTATAATTTTAGTCAGGGTAGGCAGTGCCTCCCTTGCCTACACTGACAGCACGTGCCTGGGTTATTGATTATAGATGATCACCATGATCACAATGAATGGCTGTGCTGGCTTGAAGTGCCAAATGGTCTCCTCCTGCACCTATTTTCTATGTTTCTCACACAGAGAGTGGTGAATCTGTGGAACTCTCTGCCACAGAAGGTAGTTGAGGCCAGTTCGTTGGCTATATTTAAGAGGGCGTTAGATGTGGCCCTTGTGGCTAAAGGGATCAGGGGGTATGGAGAGAAGGCAGGTACGGGATACTGAGTTGGATGATCAGCCATGATCATATTGAATGGCGGTGCAGGCTGGAAGGGCCGAATGGCCTACTCCTGCACCTATTGTCTATGTTTCTATGATTACTGGAACTTAATGTTATTCCCTTTATCCTGTGCCTGTACACTGTGGATGGCTCGATTGTAATCATAGACAGTCTTTCTGCAACCAAAGCTTATGACTGTACCTCGCTACACGTGACCATAAACTAAACGAAACAGCGGTCGTTAGAGTGGCAGAGACCCAGAGTTAGAGTGGTAGAGACCCACCTGGAAGTGGAGGATGATGGACCAGACCAGGCCCAGGACCACAGTGGGCTTCCCTGCCACCACATCCGGCACGTTGATGTTGACCAGCTTCACCTGTAACACCAAGGACAGTGGCCGTCACTGATCAGTCCTCCCCGACCCTGCCCAGCCCAGCTTGTCCCAGCCCAGCCCAGCTAGTCCCAGCCCAGCCCAGCTAGTCCCAGCCCAGCCCAGCTAGTCCCAGCCCAGCCCAGCTAGTCCCAGCACAGCCCAGCTTGTCCCAGCCCAGCCCAGCTTGTCCCAGCCCAGCCCAGCTTGTCCCAGCCCAGCCCAGCTTGTCCCAGCCCAGCCCAGCCCAGCTCAGCTTGTCCCAGCCCAGCCCAGCCCAGCCCAGCTTGTCCCAGCCCAGCCCAGCGCAGCTTGTCCCAGCCCAGCCCAGATTGTCCCAGCCCAGCCCAGCTAGTCCCAGCCCAGCCCAGCCCAGCGCAGCTTGTCCCAGCCCAGCCCAGCGCAGCTTGTCCCAGCCCAGCCCAGCCCAGCGCAGCTTGTCCCAGCCCAACCCAGCTTGGCCCAGCCCAGCCCAGCCCAGCTTGTCCCAGCCCAGCCCAGCCCAGCTTGTCCCAGCCCAGCCCAGCTTGTCCCAGCCCAGCTTGTCCCAGCCCAGCCCAGCTTGTCCCAGCCCAGCCCAGCTTGTCCCAGCCCAGCCCAGCTTGTCCCAGCCCAGCCCAGCCCAGCTTGTCCCAGCCCAGCCCAGCTTGTCCCAGCCCAGCTTGTCCCAGCCCAGCGCAGCTTGTCCCAGCCCAGCCCAGCTAGTCCCAGCCCAGCCCAGCTAGTCCCAGCCCAGCCCAGCTTGTCCCAGCCCAGCCCAGCTTGTCCCAGCCCAGCCCAGCTTGTCCCAGCCCAGCCCAGCTTGTCCCAGCCCAGCCCAGCCCAGCTCAGCTTGTCCCAGCGTAGCCCAGCCCAGCCCAGCTTGTCCCAGCCCAGCCCAGCGCAGCTTGTCCCAGCCCAGCCCAGCTTGTCCCAGCCCAGCCCAGCTAGTCCCAGCCCAGCCCAGCCCAGCGCAGCTTGTCCCAGCCCAGCCCAGCGCAGCTTGTCCCAGCCCAGCCCAGCCCAGCTTGTCCCAGCCCAACCCAGCTTGTCCCAGCCCAGCCCAGCCCAGCCCAGCACAGCTTGTCCCAGCCCAGCCCAGCACAGCTTGTCCCAGCCCAGCCCAGCTTGTCCCAGCCCAGCTTGTCCCAGCCCAGCCCAGCTTGTCCCAGCCCAGCCCAGCTTGTCCCAGCCCAGCTTGTCCCAGCCCAGCCCAGCTTGTCCCAGCCCAGCCCAGCTTGTCCCAGCCCAGCCCAGCCCAGCCCAGCCCAGCCCAGCTTGTCCCAGCCCAGCCCAGCCCAGCTTGTCCCAGCCCAGCCCAGCTTGTCCCAGCCCAGCTTGTCCCAGCCCAGCCCAGCTTGTCCCAGCCCAGCTTGTCCCAGCCCAGCTTGTCCCAGCCCAGCCCAGCTTGTCCCAGCCCAGCCCAGCTTGTCCCAGCCCAGCCCAGCTTGTCCCAGCCCAGCCCAGCTAGTCCCAGCCCAGCCCAGCCCAGCTAGTCCCAGCCCAGCCCAGCCCAGCTTGTCCCAGCCCAGCCCAGCTTGTCCCAGCCCAGCCCAGCTTGGCCCAGCCCAGCCCAGCCCAGCTTGTCCCAGCCCAGCTTGTCCCAGCCCAGCCCAGCTTGGCCCAGCCCAGCCCAGCTAGTCCCAGCCCAGCCCAGCTAGTCCCAGCCCAGCCCAGCCCAGCTTGTCCCAGCCCAGCCCAGCTTGTCCCAGCCCAGCCCAGCTTGTCCCAGCCCAGCCCAGCGCAGCTTGTCCCAGCCCAGCCCAGCCCAGCTTGTCCCAGCCCAGCCCAGCCCAGCTTGTCCCAGCCCAGCCCAGCCCAGCTTGTCCCAGCCCGGCCCTATCCGTGGGGAGGGGCGACACCGTCAACAACTCACCGACTGAGTGGCCAGGAACTGTAGGGCCGTCTCCACATTGCCCCTCCAGTGCGCAGGGTTGCTCCGGTTCCTCTCATGGTCCTGACAGGAGACAAGCACCCTAGGGTCACCCTGGGGTCACAGCACAGCACCCTGGGGTCACAGCACGGCACCCTGGGGTCACAGCACAGCACCCTGGGGTCACAGCAAAGCACCCTGGGGTCACCCACAGCACCCTGGGGTCACAGCACAGCACCCTGGGGTCACAGCACAGCACCCTGGGGTCACAGCACCCTGGGGTCACCCACAGCACCCTGGGGTTACAGCACAGCACCCTGGGGTCACAGCACAGCACCCTGGGGTCACCCACAGCACCCTGGGGTCACCCACAGCACCCTGGGGTCACAGCACAGCACCCTGGGGTCACCCACAGCACCCTGGGGTCACAGTACAGCACCCTGGGGTCACCCACAGCACCCTGGGGTCACAGTACAGCACCCTGGGGTCACCCACAGCACCCTGGGGTCACCCACAGCACCCTGGGGTCACCCACAGCACCCTGGGGTCACCCACAGCACCCTGGGGTCACAGCACAGCACCCTGAGGTCACCCACAGCACCCTGGGGTCACAGTACAGCACCCTGGGGTCACCCACAGCACCCTGGGGTCACAGTACAGCACCCTGGGGTCACCCACAGCACACTGGGGTCACAGTACAGCACCCTGGGGTCACCCACAGCACCCTGGGGTCACAGTACAGCACCCTGGGGTCACCCACAGCACCCTGGGGTCACAGTACAGCACCCTGGGGTCACCCACAGCACCCTGGGGTCACAGTACAGCACCCTGGGGTCACCCACAGCACCCTGGGGTCACCCACAGCACCCTGGGGTCACCCACAGCACCCTGGGGTCACAGCACCCTGGGGTCACCCACAGCACCCTGGGGTCACCCACAGCACCCTGGGGTCACAGTACAGCATCCTGGGGTCACCCACAGCACCCTGGGGTCACAGTACAGCACCCTGGGGTCACCCTCAGCACCCTGGGGTCACAGCACAGCACCCTGGGGTCACCCACAGCACCCTGGGGTCACCCACAGCACCCTGGGGTCACGCACAGCACCCCCATATCCTTTATATCCCTCGCCCTCACCCCTACATCCATTACCCCATAACACCCTCCCCCTCCCCCTCCCCCCCACCCACACCCCGTCCACCCACCACCCACCACCCCCTCCCCACAGCCCCCCACACGAGAGCAACACATTATATTCGATGTGAACACAAGGAGCTGCGGATGCCAGTTTACACAAAGGTAACTCAGGGTCAGGCAGCCTCTGCGGGGGACACAGTTAGGTGACCACTGGCTCAGTGTTTGCTCACCAGCTGGTGTCCGGAGACCACCTCCAGTAAATCCAGGAGCTGGTGTCCATCGCAGAGATCCTGGAACAGGTCGCGGACCACGGACGGGGTGGGGTGCTGGAGTGGACAAAGGCAACATTGTTACTCACTGCCCTGTGGCCAAAGTCGGCCCTCGCTTGTCGACATGGACATTGACGAGACATTGGATAGGCTGGGAATAAATAGGGCGGTGAATCTGTGGAACTCATTGCCACAGACGGCTGTGGAGGCCAAGTTAGTGGATATATTTAAGGCAGAGACAGATAGGTTCTTGATTAGTGCGGGTGTCAGGGGTTATGGGGCGAAGGCAGGAGAATGGGGTTAGGAGGGAGAGATAGATCAGCCGTGATTGAATGGTGCAGTAGACTTGATGGGCCGAATGGCCTAATTCTGCTCCTGTCACAAATGTATTTGTTTTTTTGGAGCGTAAGAGGCTGAGCAACGCACTTATTATATAGACACCCAGCACGCAAACAAACCCTTCGGCCCAACTCGTCCATGCTGCCCCATCTACACTAGCCCCACCTGCCCGGGTTTGGCCCATGTGCCCACCACCTGTCCCACAGTTGGCGTGGTCCCCAATGCAACCCGTTCCCCAACACAATATTCCACCACTCACAAATAGCCCCCACGGGAGGCGTGGTCCCCCAACTCAACCCATTCCTGAACATAAGATTCCAGCACTCCCCTGCCTCCCTCAGCACTGGACCTAAAACAAATTTCATTTGCACTTCCCCTGCCTGCAATTGCAATACCAATTGGGCCTCATCAGGGACGACAATGAGCTGGCTTACAGGGAGGAGGTGAAACAACTGGTGGACTGGTGCAATACGAACAACCTGATCCTGAATGTCGAAAAAACAAAGGAGGTCATCGTCGACTTCAGGAAAACCCGGCACAGTCCCACACCACTTCACATCAATGACAGCGATGTGGAGATGGTCAGTAGCACAAAGTTCCTGGGGGTGCAGATCACTAACAGTCTGACCTGGTCGAATAACATCTCATCAACAGTTAAGAGAGCGCAGCAGCGGTTGCACTTTCTGCGCCGGATGAGAAGAGCTCACCTCCCCCATCCCATCCTCACCACTTTCTACAGGGGCACCATAGAGAGTATTCTGACCAGCTGTATCTCTGTCTGGTTTGGGGACTGTAGAGCCTCCGACTGGAAGTCCGTGCAGAGAGTGGTGAGGACAGCGGAAAAAAATCATCGGGACCTCTCTCCCCTCAATCGGGGATATTGCAACCAAACGTTGCGTGTCTAAGGCCAGCAGTATTATAAAAGACCCCACACATCTCCATCACGGACTGTTCACTCTGCTGCCCCCGGGGCAAAAGATATCGCAGCATAAGGAGCAGAACATCAAGGTTCTGCAACAGCTTCTTCCCACGAGCCATCAGACTCCTGAATGCCATGTAAGGGGCTGCCACCATTGTCTATTTATCCTTTTATCCTTTTTATCCATGCCTACCCTTCTGTTAATTATCGTGTTGCACAGGAAGCCAAATGCAACGTAATTTCGTTTGGAACTGCATATATCAATGTATTTCTAAATGACAATAAAGTTTGTTTGACTTGACTTGACTTGACTCCCCCTCCTGTTGAAGCACTTGCTGCGATATCCCATTGAGGTGAAAAGTACAAAGTGTTCCTGTCTTGCAACTTTGTACTGAAGTGTGTTGGAAGCTGGTAGGAAGGATTTTAACAGTAAAGGTCATGGTAAATTTGGCTTTTTAAAGCTAGAATCATCAATAACATGAAATATAGCATGAAATCGGAAGGGAACCTGATTACGGCATGGAGGGGAGAAATGTGAGTTAGAATATGTTACTAATTCAGCGCCAGCACGTAGCGTTTTGAGGAAGATACAAAACATACACACCCATGCATACAAGATGAGACTTTCAGTAGATGCATAGATAGACTGACCGACAGATAGGGAGATGGATATGTGATAGGAGCAGAGTTAGGCCATTCAGCCAATCAAGTCTCTGCCCTTCAATCATTCAAAAACTGTTCATGAAACCATGAGCAGCATAGGTTAGGTGTATGCTTACAATCTTTATCCCAGGGTAGAGGAGTTCAGAACTAGAGTGTATAGGTTTAATGTGCGAGGAGAAAGATTTAAAAGAGAGCTGAGGGGACATTTTCTTCACTCGGGGTGGTGGGTATGTGTAAGGAGCAGCCAGAGGAAGCTGTACGGCTGGGTACGACGGTGACATTAAATAGACACAGACGGGAACGTGGATAGGAAAGGTTTACAGGGATATGGGCCAATCGCGGGCAGGGGGGGCTAGCTCAGTTATAGTACTTGGTTAGTGAGGGCGAGTTGGGGCGAAGGGCCTGAATCTGTGCTGTGTGGCTGTGTCTCATTGTCACGGGTGTGAGATGTATGGTCTGCTACTTTATTAGTCACATGTACTGAGGTACAGAGATATTAAAAGTATACAGTTCAGTGCAAGTGTTACCCTACAGAAGCACTGATGCATCTCAGATGAGCACCTCAGACACAGTACAAGTGTAGAGCAGTTGTACACACAGTACACAGAGCCGCCAGATTGGCTCTGGCATTTGGGCAGATGGCGGGTTCCTCAGACAGTGTGTTTGCTGGGACTCGTCGTGTACCCGAGTGCCGTGTACCCGAGTGCCGTGTACCCGAGTGCCGTGTACCAGAGTGCCGTGTACCCGAGTGCCGTGTACCAGAGTGCCGTGTACCAGAGTGCCGTGTACCGGAGTGCCGTGTACCCGAGTGCCGTGTACCAGAGTGCCGTGTACCCGAGTGCCGTGTACCCGAGTGCCGTGTTCCAGAGTGCCGTGTACCCGAGTGCCGTGTACCCAAGTGCCGTGTACCCGAGTGCCGTGTATCAAAGTGCCGTGTACCCGAGTGCCGTGTACCCGAGTGCCGTGTACCTGAGTGCCGTGTACCGGAGTGCCGTGTACCCGAGTGCCGTGTACCCGAGTGCCGTGTACCCGAGTGCCGTGTACCCGAGTGCCGTGTACCGGAGTGCCGTGTACCCGAGTGCCGTGTATCCGAGTGCCGTGTGCCCGAGTGCTGTGTATCCGAGTGCCGTGTACCAGAGTGCCGTGTACCCGAGTGCCGTGTACCAGAGTGCTGTGTAACAGTGTGCCGTGTACCAGAGTGCCGTGTACCAGAGTGCCGTGTGCCCGAGTGCCGTGTGCCCGAGTGCCGAGTACCCGAGTGCCGTGTACCAGAGTGCCGTGTACCAGAGTGCCGTGTACCAGAGTGCCGTGTACCAGAGTGCCGTGTACCCGAATGCCGTGTACCAGAGTGCCGTGTACCAGAGTGCCGTGTACCAGAGTGCCGTGTACCCGAGTGCCATGTATCCGAGTGCCGTGTACCAGAGTGCCGTGTACCCGAGTGCCGTGTACCAGAGTGCCGTGTAACAGTGTGCCGTGTACCAGAGTGCCGTGTACCAGAGTGCCGTGTGCCCGAGTGCCGTGTACCCGAGTGCCGAGTACCAGAGTGCCGTGTACCAGAGTGCCGTGTACCGGAGTGCCGTGTACCCGAGTGCCGTGTACCAGAGTGCCGTGTACCCGAGTGCCGTGTACCCGAGTGCCGTGTTCCAAAGTGCCGTGTACCCGAGTGCCGTGTACCCGAGTGCCGTGTACCCGAGTGCCGTGTATCAAAGTGCCGTGTACCCGAGTGCCGTGTACCCGAGTGCCGTGTACCTGAGTGCCGTGTACCAGAGTGCCGTGTACCCGAGTGCCGTGTACCGGAGTGCCGTGTACCCGAGTGCCGTGTACCCGAGTGCCGTGTACCCGAGTGGCGTGTACCAGAGTGCCGTGTACCCGAGTGGCGTGTACCAGAGTGCCGTGTACCAGAGTGCCGTGTACCATGTACCCGAGTGCCGTATACCCGAGTGCCGTGTTCCCGAGTGGCGTGTACCAGAGTGCCGTGTACCCGAGTGGCGTGTACCCGAGTGCCGTGTACCCGAGTGCCGTGTACCAGAGTGCCGTGTACCAGAGTGCCGTGTACCAGAGTGCCGTGTACCAGAGTGCCGTGTACCCGGGTGCCGTGTACCCGAGTGCCGTGTACCCGAGTGCCGTGTACCCGAGTGCCATGTACCCGAGTGCCGTGTACCCGAGTGCCGTGTACCCGAGTGCCGTGTACCCGAGTGCCTTGTACCAGAGTGCCGTATTCCAAAGTGCCGTGTACCCGAGTGCCGTGTACCCGAGTGCCGTGTACCCGAGTGGCGTGTATCAAAGTGCCGTATACCCGAGTGCCGTGTACCCGAGTGCCGTGTACCTGAGTGCCGTGTACCAGAGTGCCGTGTACCCGAGTGCCGTGTACCGGAGTGCCGTGTACCCGAGTGCCGTGTATCCGAGTGCCGTGTGCCCGAGTGCCGTGTACCAGAGTGCCGTGTACCCGAGTGCCGTGTACCAGAGTGCCGTGTACCCGAGTGCCGTGTACCAGAGTGCCGTGTACCCGAGTGCCGTGTACCAGAGTGCCGTGTACCCGAGTGCCGTGTACCCGAGTGCCGAGTGCCGTGTACCAGAGTGCCGTGTACCAGAGTGCCGTGTACCAGAGTGCCGTGTACCCGAATGCCGTGTACCAGAGTGCCGTGTACCAGAGTGCCGTGTACCAGAGTGCCGTGTACCAGAGTGCCGTGTACCCGAGGGCCGTGTACCAGAGTGCCTTGTACCAGAGTGGCGTGTACCCGAGTGCCGTGTACCCGAGTGGCGTGTACCAGAGTGCCGTGTACCCGAGTGGCGTGTACCAGAGTGCCGTGTACCAGGGTGCCGTGTACCATGTACCCGAGTGCCGTATACCCGAGTGCCGTGTACCCGAGTGGCGTGTACCAGAGTGCCGTGTACCCGAGTGGCGTGTACCCGAGTGGCGTGTACCCGAGTGCCGTGTACCAGAGTGCCGTGTACCAGAGTGCCGTGTACCAGAGTGCCGTGTACCAGAGTGCCGTGTACCCGGGTGCCGTGTACCCGAGTGCCGTGTACCCGAGTGCCGTGTACCCGAGTGCCATGTACCCGAGTGCCGTGTACCCGAGTGCCGTGTACCCGAGTGCCGTGTACCCGAGTGCCTTGTACCAGAGTGCCGTGTACCCGAGTGCCGTGTACCCGAGTGCCGAGTGCCGTGTACCAGAGTGCCGTGTACCCGAATGCCGTGTACCAGAGTGCCGTGTACCAGAGTGCCGTGTACCCGAGTGCCTTGTACCAGAGTGCCGTGTACCCGAGTGCCGTGTACCCGAGTGCCGTGTACCCGAGTGCCTTGTACCAGAGTGCCGTGTACCCGAGTGCCGTGTACCCGAGTGTTTCAGCCCTACCTTTGCGAGCTGGGCGTTGATCCAGTTCGTGAAAATCCGTTTCTGCACCTGATCCTGATCAACTGCAACACAAGATCAGCAGAGTCAGGGGGGAGTGAGGGGAGGGGCAGTACGGTCGGGGTGGGGGGGGGGGGGGTAAGTCGAGGGGGTGGGAGGTGAGGGGAGGGGGGGAGTGGGGGCAGAACTGCTGGCCATGCTCCATTATTTGCGTACAGTTCTGGTCTCCAAATCTGAGGAAGGACATTATTGCCATAGAGGGAGTGCAGAGAAGGTTCACCAGACTGATTCCTGGGATGTCAGGACTGTCTTATGAACAAAGACTGCATAGACTCGGTTTATACTCTCTAGAATTTAGGAGATTGAGAGGGGATCTTATAGAAACTTACAAAATTCTATATAAAACTTACAAAACCCCTTACAAAAGGGGTTGGACAGGCTAGATGCAGGAAGATTGTTCCCGATGTTGGGGAGGTCCAGGACAAGGGGTCACAGCTTAAGGATAAGGGGGAAATCCTTTAGGACCGAGATGAGAGGAGGATCTCATGAGAGTGGTGGATCTCTGTAACTCTCTGCCACAGAGGGTAGTTGAGGCCATTTCATTGGCTATTTTTAAGACGGAGTTAGATGTGGCCCTTGTGACTAAGGGGATCAGAGGGTATGGAGAGAAGGCAGGTACGGGATACTGAGTTGGATGATCAGCCATGATCGTATTGAATGGCGGTGCAGGCTCGAAGGGCCGAATGGCCTACTCCTGCACCTATTGTCTATGTTTCATTGTTTCTATTATATCCGCCTCCATAGAAGTTGTAATTGTATCTGCATCTACAGCTTCCTGTGCCAGCTTGTTCCAGATACGGGCTGGGCTGCTCTCTGAGGTCCCTCTTAAACCTCTCCTCATCTCACCTTAAGCACAGCCCTTTAATATCCCCGACTGTCAAACTGTGAGCGCCGAGAGTCGGGAAGTCACGATGCAACTCTGCAGGATATTGGTGAGGCCACACGTGGGGTGTTGCGTGCAGTTTAGGTCATGCCCACGCCGAGCTTTGTAGAGGGTGTGGAGGAGGTTCATGATGCCTGGATTAGAGGGAATTACCTACGGGGAGAGGTTGGACAGACCGGGATTGGTCTTGGCATCATGTTCGGAACGGGCATTGCGGGCCGAAGGGCTTCTTCTTGTGCTATCCATGCCCCTCATGGTCTTGTACACCTTGGGCAGCCGTAGAGTCGCTGCCTCACAGCTCCGGAGACCCGGGTTCGACCCTGACTACGGGTGCTGCCTGTACGGAGTTTGCACGTTCTCCCCTGTGTCCTGCGTGGGTTTTATTTGGGTGCTCCGGATTCCTCCCGCACTCCAAAGACGTGCAGGTTTGTAGATTAATTTGCTTGGTGTAAATGTCAAAGCTGTCCCTGGCGTGGGATAGTGTTAGTGCACGGAGCGATCGGTGGGCCGACGCACTGTGTCTTTAATCTAATCTAAACTAAATGTCGATAGGGTCTGGCCTCAGCCTTCCCATGCAGCTGAGGGAGGTCCCAGCCCGTCCCTGGGTGTGAGGAGCGGGCTTCACCAGCACCGAGGGGTTGTAACCACGGTGAGCGATCCCTTGGTGGAGTGGTTCCCCGCTGTCCCTGCGTCCAATACCAGGCTGTAAACAAGGCGTGTGATCATCAACAAGACATGGATGGGAAATTAGGTCAGAGGACAAAGCCTCCACTGTTATCCCAGACACAGCCAGCCCTGTCACACCTCCCCTGGCCAGACACTCCACTACAGTGGGGGCAAGGACATTGTTGGACTGCCCCAGCACCGAGCAGTCACCGTACACCAGGGAGACCTGCCTCAGCTTCCTCTCGACGGGGTTTAGAAGGATGAGGGGGGGGGGACCTCATTGAAACGTACAGGATTGTGAAAGGCTTGGATAGAGTGAATGTGGAGAGGATGTTTTCACTAGTGGGAGAGTCCAGGACCAGAGGTCACAGCCTCAGAATAAAAGGACGTTCCTCTGGAAAGATGCGGAGGAATTTCTTTAGTCAGAGGGTGGCGAATCTGAGGAATTCATTGCCACAGCAGGCTGTGGAGGCCAAGTCAGTGGTGGAGATAGACAGATTCTTGATTAGTGCGGGTGTCAGGGGTTATGGGGAGAAGGCAGGAGAATGGGGTTAGGAGGGAGAAAAAGATAGATCAGCCGTGATTGAATGGCTTGAGTAGAATTGATGGGCCGAGTGGCCTAATTCTGCTTCTACAACTTATGAACACAGCACTGGGCAGCCTCCGTATGCCAAGGAGACCTCCTGCCTCGCCTACACTCCAGCACCAACTCCCTCTGCTTATAGCATGGAACCAACTTGCCCACACTGGACAACATATCCCATCCACACTAGTCCAACATGCCTGCGTTTGGTCCCTATCCATCTAAACCTGTCCGATCCATGAACCTGTCTAAATGTCATTCCTTCTTCTCCCCGCTCCCGTCCGGCAGACGGTACAGAAGCTTGAAAGCGCGCACCACCAGACTCAGGAACAGCTTCTTCCCCTCTGTTATCAGGCTTCTGAACGGCCCTTCCATAAGCTGGGGTACTGTCCGATTCACCTCTACCCCATTGTGGACATTGGACTTTGTCTGTGGAACTGATGCGCTACAATGCTGAGAACTAGATTCTGCACTCTGTATCTTCCCCTTTGCTCTACCTGTTGTACTGGAGTTGGACTTGATTGTATTTATGTGTAGTATTGTCTGATTTGTTACAAGGTATAATATTGTCTGATTTGTTACAAAGCTTTTCACTGTACCTCGGTACACGTGACAATAATAAATCTTTGATGGCCAGCATGGATGTGATGGGCCAAAGGGCCTGATTGTGTGCATTGATTGTACTGAGGGGGGGCTGTGGTTGGGCTGGAACTGCCCCAGAGAGCTGTGACCTCTTAAAGATAACAGAGTCAGGGGATAAGGGGAGAAGGCAGTAACGGGGTACTGATTGGGGATGATCAGCCATGATCACATTGAATGGCGGTGCTGGCTCGAAGGGCCGAATGGCCTCTACTCCTGCATCTTTGGTCAATTGTCTGTTGAGCTGCTCCCAACCCAGTGACTAACAGGATCGGCATTTGCTCAGACTCAAACGTGAGACCCGCCCACACCCAGAACCTCAAACCGCTCACCGTCGAAGGCAACGTGAGCAGGGAGGGAGAGCTTTCCTCTGCTGCTTTCATCCAGGTATGTATGGCAGACTGCAGAGAAACAGGATTTACCTGTATCGTTGCCCTCTCTGCACTGAACCAGCCACCGTTATTACAGAGGCTGGGACTGGGGCTGACTGAAGATCACAACGTTTAACTCCTTTACCCCAAGGCTCTTGGAACAGAAGACTCTCGCCAACTCACTGGGTGAATCTAAAAGAGAGTTAAGGGCCTATCCCACTTGGGCATCATTTACGTGACAGGCCGGTAGTGACTGATGCGCGAGAGTCTAGCAGTACCACAGTGCCCTCGAGGCCCTGCTTCTTTTGGGAGCCATTTGCGATGTCGTTCGTACTTAGTATGATCTCCGTGGCAAGGATTTTCCCAGTGAAAAATTATCAAAAAGTAAGCGCGCTTTATACCCGGGTGGTCACGCTCAAATGGCGCACAGGCGTCGCACGGTTACGGACATTGACGCACGGTGATGCATAATAAATTAGCATACGCAACGTTCGTGCATTACCGTGCGTAACCATGCGTGACCACGTGCTACATGTACGCTGTCAGTACGTCAGCGTACACCGTCAGTACGCCGGCGTGCGCAAGGGACACGTCACGCATGTGTCCCGCGAGGGCTTTTGAGCCTCACAAAATCCCGGGGCGCTCCGCGTTGCCGCGCGTCACTACATACGCCAAACAAATTTTTAGGACGACGCGCGAATGGCGCCCTTTAGATAGAGCTCTGGGGGCCAGCGGAACCAAGGGATATGGGGAGAAAGGCACGGTCTCCTGATTGTGGATGATCAGCCATGATCACAATGAATGGCGGTGCTGGCTCCAACGGCCCCCTCCTGCACCTATTGTCTATATTTCTATTCTCTGTTCCAAAACACTTTCCCCTTTGACCCCCATTAAAACTCCCTCTTCTCACCTTGAAGCTGTGCCCTTGTTCCACGATTCCCCCCGCCCCCCCCTCCAAGGACAAAAGATCCTGACTACCTGCCCTCCGAATTCCTTCTTTATAATCTTTTCTTTCCCCATCGTATTCCAGATGATTTTAATTTTCTAAAAAAGCTCCAATACGCCTGCTTCTTTTTGACTGAAGTTACAACATAATTTCCCATCCAAGGTTCCCTAACCTTGTCGTTCTTATCTTTCAACTTTACAAGAACATGCTGGTCTTGAACTCCAACCACTGCCTTTTAAACAACAAGTGTGGATTTACAGCCAGGCTGACTCTGCCAAACTACTTTCTCCAGCGTCACTCTGTGTGGAGGCATCGTGCAGACCAGCGGTCCACAACCCTTGTCGTCCCGTTTACCCCAGGCAACTTTAATAGCAAATAACAATGTTCCCCCACTGATTTATCAACAACTAATGATGAACAGATATACCAGAACCAAACACAGTCAGTCAATGAGGACAAATATGTACACATCCACAATCAACTCATTTACCCCCTGGGTTGGCAAACATACCCCCTGGGGGTAGATTGACCCCAGGAGTGTGTGATGGGACTGTGCGGAGGGTTTCCCTGTGTCTGACCCTGGTGGATTGGTGGACACCTGTCCCAAGCACACACAAGGGGATAGAAGTGCGGAGAGCTACAGAGCAGCTAATAAGCTGGGAAGCTGCGACTCATTGTAGAGCTCGGTGCTAAGTAATCAGTGTTAAATAAGAGACTGCAGATGCTGGAGAATCGAGGATTACACAAAAGGCTGGAGAAACTCAGCGGGTGCAGCAGCATCTAAGGAGCGAAGGAGATAGGCGACGTTTCGGGTCGAGACCCTTCTTCAGACTGGTCAGGGATCAGGGAAACGAGAGATATAGACAGTGATGCGGAGAGATAAAGAACAATGAATGAAAGATATGCAAAAATGTATTGATGATAAAGGAAACAGGCCATTGTAAGCTGTTTGTGGTGTGAAAATGAGAAGCTAGTGTGACTGGGGTGGGGGGGGGGGGGGGGGGGGAGATGGAGAAGGAATGCCAGGGCCCGAGGGCTGAGGGAGAGGTGGGAAGGGGAGGAGGCAGCCAGGGTTAACAGAATTGAGAAAATTCAATGTTTAAGCCCAGAGGATGCAGACTCCCCAAGCGGAATATGAGGTGCTGTTCCTCCAACTTGCGGTGTTGCTCACTCTGGCCGTGGAGGAGGCCCAGGACCGAGAGGTCGGATACGGAATGGAAGGGGGAGTTGAAGTGCCAGGACCGGGAGGTCGGGTTGGTTATTGTGGACTGAGCGGAGGTGTTCGGCTTGGTCTCACCGATGTAGATCAGCTGGCATCTGGAGCAACGGATGCAGTAGATGAGGTTGGAGGCTGAAGAACGAGGAATAATCATCGCAAATGTCCTCGTTCTTCATTGAACGGGGATTCCCCTTCCCCACTATAGATGAGGCTCGCACCAGGGTCTCCTCCATACCCCGCAACACTGCCCTCTTTCCCCATTCCCCCACTCACAACAACGGCAGAGTCCCCCTGGTCCTCACCTTTCACCCCACCAGCCAGCGCATACAACAGATAGTCCTCCGCCAGTTTCGCCACCTCCAACGTGACCCCTCCACTCGCCACATCTTCCCATCTCCCCCCCGTCTGCCTTCCGCAAAGACCGCTCCCTCCGCAACTCCCTTGTCAATTCTTCCCTTCAGAGGTTCACCTGCACCTCCTCCAACCTCGTCTACTGCATCCGTTGCTCCAGATGCCAGCTGATCTACATCGGTGAGACCAAGCGGAGGCTGGACGATCATTTCGCCGAACACCTCCGCTCGGTCCGCAATAACCAACCCGACCTCCCGGTGGCTCAGCACTTCAACTCCCCCTCCCATTCCGTATCCGACCTCTCGGTCCTGGGCCTCCTCCACGGCCAGAGTGAGCAACACTGCAAGTTGGAGGAACAGCACCTCATATTCCGCTTGGGGAGTCTGCATCCTCTGGGCTTAAACATTGAATTTTCTCAATTCTGTTAAGCCTGGCTGCCTCCTCCCCTTCCCACCTCTCCCTCAGCCCTCGGGCCCTGACATTCCTTCTCCATCTCCCCCCCCCCCCCCCCATCCCAGTCGCACTAGCTTCTCATTTTGACACCACAAACAGCTTACAATGGCCTGCTTCCTTTATCACCAATACATTTTTGCATATCTTTCACTCATTGTTCCTTATCTCTCCACATCACTGTTTATATCTCTCGTTTCCCTGATCCCTGACCAGTCTGAAGAAGGGTCTCGACCCGAAACGTCGCCTATCTCCTTCGCTCCTTAGATGCTGCTGCACCCGCTGAGTTTCTCCAGCTTTTTGTGTAACCCCCCGAAGGCTAAGTAATCAGTGTTGCCGGCCTGAGATATTTTGCCCTAACTAGTCAAGTCTGCTGCTGCTGCCTGTTTACTTACGTTGCCAATGGCTACAAAACATACATGCAAGTGCAGAGGGGTGCACAATGTGTTTCAGTGTCTGCAAGGTACTGCACGATATCTGCCACTTTCATAGTCAGACTTTCCTCCTTGGTGGTGTGGGATTGGGTGAATGAACAGAATCGTTTACCCAGAGTAGGAGAATTCAGAGCCAGCTTTAAGGTGAGAGGGAGAGAGAGTGAATAGGAACACGAGGGGTAACTTTTTAACACAAAGATTGTTATGTATATGGAACGAGCTGCCGGAGGAGTTAGTTGAGGCAGGTACGATCATGACACTTGGACAGGTACATGGATAGGACGGGTTTAGAGGGATATGGGCCAAATGCAGGTATCTACAAGTGTAGGAAGGAACTGCAGATGCCGGTTTAAACTGAAGATAGACTCAAAGAGTTGGAGTTTTACTCCAGCTTTTTATGTCCATCTTCAAGTGTAGAAGGTTCATGTTGGCCAGCGTGCACAAGTTGGGCCAGTGGCCCTGTTTCCACGCTGTGTGCCTCGGGGGCTATATTTGAATTCTGAATCCCATGCACATCTTTCAAAATCCAAATGTGGAACAAAGGAACTGCAGATGTTGGTTTGCAACAAAAGACACAGAGAGCTGGAGTAACACAGTGGGTCAGGCAGCATCTGTGGAGAACGTGGATGGGTGATATTCCCGACTTCAGTCTGAGTTACTCCAGCAATTTGTGCCCTTTTAAAAAAAAAAAAAAAAATCCCCAAATCAGAACCTTTTGCCACAACTACACGCACAACCTGTGGTTTAGTATAGTTCAGAGATACAGCTCAGAAACAGGCCCTTCGGTCCACTGAGTCCATGCTGGTCAGGGATCACCCGTTCACACTAGTTCTACATTATTCCACTTTCTCATCCACTCCCTGTACCAGGGACAGTTTACTGAAGCCAATTAACCTACAAACCCGCACGTCTGGGATGTGAGAGGAAACCGGAGCACCCGGAGAAAACCCACGCGGTCACACGGTGAACGTGCAAACTCCACACACAGACAGCAGTCAGGATCATACCTGGATCTGTGGCGCAGTGAGGCAGCAGCTCTACCAGCTCAGCCTCTGTGAGTTATAGAGTCCCGCTCTTTAGAGTTAAAGAGTGATCCAGTGTGGAAACAGGCCCTTCAGCCCAACTGGTCCACACTGGCCAACATCTCCTATCTACACTAGTCCCACCTGCCTGCGTTTGGCCCCTATCACTACAGACATGTCCTATCCATGTACCTGTCTAACTGTTTCTTAAACGTTGGGATAGTCCCAGCCTCAACTACCTCCACTGCCAGCTCGTTCCATACACCCACCACCCTGTGTGTGCAAAGGTTATCCCTCAGATTCCTATTAAATCTTTTTCCCTTCACCTTAAATTCTAGAGCTAACTGCATCTTGAACAAGCTACCAGAGAAAGCTGCAGAAGAGGAAACAATTACAACTTTCAAAGGTCATGTTGACAGATATATATATATACATGTATGTGTAGGACAGGTTTGGAGGGCCAACGGCAAATGTGACTAGCTCAGAATGTCACCGCCTTAGAAGGGCCATCTTGGGCAGCATGGCCAAGATGGGCTGAAGGGCCTGTTTCTGTGCTGTTCACCTCTATAGTCATAGAGTCACACGGCACGGAAACAGTCCTTTCAGCCCATGCTCTTGCTTGTAGGACCTCCAAAATATTCCAAATGGAATTTAAACTGGAGGTGGCGGAGGGGGAACTCAAGCAAAAAAGGATTCTTGGAGAAGAAGAGCTACCTTAAATGTAGTTGCATCTGGTTGGGTAACTATGGTAGGGTGGAGATTATTCCGTGCTTTAATTGTGCGGGGGAAGAATTAATTGCTGTACACATCTGTCTTGGTAGCTGGAATCGCAAATTGACCAAGATGCCCCACCTACACTCATTCCACCTGCCCACATTTGACCCATGAATTACTATTTCTCAATGGTGACCTAACGGTGACCCTCGGACTATCTTTGATCAGACTTTGCTGGCTTTATCGAGCTCTAAATGTCATTTCCTTATCATGTAGGATCTTGTAGAAACTTACAAAATTCTTAAGGGGTTGGACAAGCTAGATGCTGGAAGAATGTTCCCGATGCTGGGGGAGTCCAGAACAAGGGGTCACAGTCTAAGGATAAGGGGGAATTCTGTTAGGACCGAGATGAGGAAAACATTCTTTACAAAGAGAGTGGTGGGTCTCTGGAATTCTCTGCCACAGAAGGTAGTTGAGGCCAGTTCATTGGCTATATTTAAGAGGGAGTTAGATGTGGCCCTTGTGGCTAAGGGGATCAGAGGGTATGGAGAGAAGGCAGGTACGGGATACTGAGTTGGATGATCAGCCATGATCATATTGAATGGCGGTGCAGGCTCCAAGGGCCGAATGGCCTACTCCTGCACCTATTTTCTATATTTCTATGTTTCTAATGGAGTTTAATGCCTCCAAAGTCAAACCAAGGCAGGACATTCAGTGAATTGCAGGGCCCTGAGGAGTGTTGTGGCGGGATCTAGGAGTACAGGTACATTGTTTTATTAAAAGTGGCTTCACAGGTAGTAGATATGGAACAAGATGCCAGAGGAGGTAGTTGAGGCAGGGACGTTCTATGTTCTATGTTTCTATGTATGTGTCCACTGTGAATGGCTTGATTGTCTGGTTAACACGCAACAGAAGCTTTTCACTGTACCTCGGTACACGTGACAATAAACGGCACTGGGCCAGGGTAAATATCCCTCTAAACTTTTCCTACCCATGTGCCTGTCGCAATGCCTTGTGAGTGTTGTTATCGTGCTTGCCTCTATGATTCTTTCAGTCTTGCTTAGTGAAGTACAACATGCTCAAACCAGTTCCATGAAAGTGCTCAGCAAATGGCCAGGTGAAGCAGGTAATTTGAAGCCCTGTCCCTCCCTCGTTCCCTCCCGCTTACCCTCTCACACCCACTAACACACCTTGAGCCAGAGCTCTCCCCCACCCCCTGCCGAGTCACTGAATTATGAAAGGTGCGGCCGGCTGCCGTGCTATTTGGGAACTTCCCAAGGAGGGCTGAGGTTTATCCAGCCTTTATCAGATCAGCGAGGCACGCCTAACTAACACAACAAACTCTGTGTGCGTCAACTCCCTCCCCTCCCCTCCCCTCCCCTCCCCTCCCTCGCCGTGAATCAGTCTGCTACAGGGGTGGGAGACTGCAACCTTCACGTGGTCTGCCCTGTTTCGACGAATGCAATCAACCCGGCGTGCTCAATCAAATAAGATCAAATGGAACAAGTTGTCCGACAACTTTAGGCTGTGCACGCCACACGCAAGAACAAGAAGTCAGTTACGATTAACTAGCAAAACACAAAGTGCTGGAGTATCTCAGCAGGTCGGGCAGCATCTGTGGACAAACTGTTCCATGGAAACATAGATCTACCAAATCTGGAGTATGGTGTACAATTTTGGTCGCCCAATTATAGGAAGGATGTCAACAAAATAGAGAGGGTACAGAGGAGATTTACTAGAATGTTGCCTGGGTTTCAACAGCTAAGTTACAGAGATAGGTTGAATAAGTTAGGTTTTTATTCTCTGGAGCGCAGAAAGTTAAGGGGGGACTTGATAGAGGTCTTTAAAATGATGAGAGGGAGTGACAGAGTTGATGTGGACAAGCTTTTCCCTTTTCCCTTCAAACAAGAGGACATGACTTTAGAATTAAGGGACAGAGGTTTAGGGGTAACATGAGGGGGAACGTCTTTACTCAGAGAGTGGTAGCGGTGTGGAATGAGCTTCCAGTGGAAGTGGTGGCGGCAGATTCGTTGGTATCATTTAAAAATAAATTGGATAGGCATATGGATGAGAAGGGTATGGAGGGTTATGGTATGAGTGCAGGCAGGTGGGACTAAGGGAAAAAAGTTGTTCGGCACGGACTTGAAGGGCCGAGATGGCCTGTTTCTGTGCTGTAATTGTAATATGGTTGTTATATGGTTATAGAAAAATAGGTGCAGGAGTAGACCATTCGGTCCTTCGAGCCAGCACCGCAATTGAATGAATAGGTTTATTGGCCAAATATTCACATACAAGGAATTTGCCTTGGTGCTCCGCCCGCAAGTGACAACATGACGTACAGTGACAGTTAGGAATGGCACATAAAACATTAAACATTATTAATAAAACATTATCGATTAAACATGTGAATTCAATAAAATACCAGAGCAAAGGGAGGCTACAGGTTTTTGGTTATTGAGTAGAGCTACTACTCGTGGGGGAAAAAAGCTGGTTTTTATGTGATTCAATGTGATCACGACTGGTCATCTAAAATCTGTACCCCGTTCCAGCATTTTTCCCCGTATCCCTTTTCCTTTAGCCCGAAGAGCTAAATCTAAAACTCTCTTGAAAACATCCAGTGAATTGGCCTCCACTGCCTTCTGCGGCAGAGAATTCCACAGACTCACAACTCTCTGGGTGGAAAAGCGATTCACACACCACCCTCTGTGTGAAAACGTTGCCCTTCAGGTTCTTGATTCCTATTCCCTGGGTAAAATATTCATTCACCCGATCTATTCCCCTCCTGGTTTTACACAACTCCAAAAACAGAGTGGTTATCCACTTTGGTGGCAAAAATAGGAAAACCGACTACTATCTAAATGGAGGCCGATTAGGAAAAGGGGAGATGCACGCGACCTGGGTGTCATGGTACACCAGATATTGAAAGTAGGCATGCAGATCCCAAATCTGAGGAAAGACATCCTTGCCATAGAGGGGGTACAGAGAAGATTCACCAGACTGATTCCTGGGATGTCAGGACTTTCATATGAGGAAAGATTGGATAGACTCGGTTTGTACTCGATGGAATTTAGAAGATTGAGGGGGGATCTTATAGAAACCTACAAAATTCTTAAGGGGTTGGACAAGCTAGATGCTGGAAGATTGTTCCCGATGTTGGGGGAGTCCAGAACAAGGGGTCACAGTCTAAGGATAAGGGGGAATTCCTTTAGGACCGAAATGAGGAAAACATTCTTTACACAGAGAGTGGTGAGTCTCTGGAATTCTCTGCCACAGAAGGTAGTTGAGGCCAGTTCATTGGCTATATTTAAGAGGGCGTTAGATGTGGCACTTGTGGCTAAAGGGATCAGGGGGTATGGAGAGAAGGCAGGTACGGGATACTGAGTTGGATGATCAGCCATGATCACATTGAATGGCGGTGCAGGCTCGAAGGGCCGAATGGCCTACTCCTGCACCTATTTTCTATGTTTCTATGTTTCTATGTACAGCAGGCAGTGAAGAAAGCCAATGGTATGTTAGCTTTCATAGCAAAAGGATTTGAGTATAGGAGCAGGGAGGTTCTACTTCAGTTGTATAGGGTCTTGGTGAGGCCACACCTGGAGTATTGCGTACAGTTCTGGTCTCCAAATCTGAGGAAGGACATTATTGCCATAGAGGGAGTGCAGCGAAGGTTCACCAGACTGATTCCTGGGATGTCAGGACTGTCTTATGAACAAAGACTGCATAGACTCGGTTTATACTCTCTAGAATTTAGGAGATTGAGAGGGGATCTTATAGAAACTTACAAAATTCTTAAGGGGTTGGACAGGCTAGATGCTGGAAGATTGTTCCCGGTGTTGGGGAGGTCCAGGACAAGGGGTCACAGCTTAAGGATAAGGGGGAAATCCTTTAGGACCGAGATGAGAAGGACTTTTTTCACACAGAGAGTGGTGGGTCTCTGGAACTCTCTGCCACAGAGGGTAGTTGAGGCCAGTTCATTGGCTATATTTAAGAGGGAGTTAGATGTGGCCCTTGTGGCTAAGGGGATCAGAGGGTATGGAGAGAAGGCAGGTACGGGATACTGAGTTGGATGATCAGCCATGATCACATTGAATGGCGGTGCAGGCTCGAAGGGCCGAATGGCCTCCTCCCGCACCTAATTTCTATGTTTCTATGTTTCTAAAATCAATAAATTAATGAGCGAAAACAAAACACAGCCGCGATGGAGGAACTGCAGATGCTGGAATGCTGAGCAAAGTACAGAGTGCTGGAGGAACTCAGCGGGTCGTGGAGAGAATGGGACAGGGGACGCTTCGGGTCGAGACCCTCCTTCAAATGCCCCACACAAATGCTGCTGGTCCGTTAAGGTTATGGTTTCCAGTCCGCGCTGGTCATCTATGGTCCATTCACACTGGTCCCATGCTATCCCACTTTCCCATGCACCCCCCCCCCCCCCCCCCCGCACCAATTTACCGACATACCCGCACGTCTCTGGGATGTGGGAGCAAACCGGAGCACCCGGAGGAAGCCCACGCGGTCACAGGGAAGAAGGTGCAAACTCCACACAGGCAGCAGCCGAGGTCAGGCTCGAACCCGCGTCCCTGCCGCTCTCGGTTCGCTGCTGCACAGCCCCGTGGCTGCACAAAGAGCTCCAACCCTAGCCCTAAATCATCTCCTCTCCTCCAACCCCCCCATCAACCTGGCGACAATGTTAGCGCGGACTCACTCCAGCCTTGTGTGTGAAGCCGGCGTCCGCAGTTGCTGCAGACACATGAGGGCATGGTTGGGCAGGGAGCGCGTTGACGGATTGAGGGGCAGGGAGGGGCGGGGTGGGCCGATCGGCCTCGGGGGCAGCCCCCTGTCCTACCTTTGTGCCCGGCGGGCGCGGCCATCCCGGGTCCGGGGTCTGTGGACACCTGCACAAGGCGAGCAGAGACAGATCACTCCGTCCGTCCGTCCCTCCCTCCCTGCCTGGTCCCAGCCCACAACACGTATTTACATAAACCTCAGTTAAACAAACTCTCCCAGCGTCCGCGCTCTCATTCCCATCTCAGGAGCAACACAAACATCCCACAGAGAGACCCGCTCCTCCCCCTCTCTCCTCTCCCGCCCCCCAGCCACCTCCCGCACCCTCCCCACTCTTTCTTCAAAGCCCATTTCACAAATTACCTTCATTTGTCATTTAAAATATATTTGAAACCAAAATATAGATGACAGAAGGCAGAAAGAATGAGGAAACACGGAGCTGCTGCAAGTGCTGGTTTACAGAAGAAGACACAAGGTGCTGGAGAAAAGGGCCTGTCCCACCAGCATGCAACTCCATGCGATGAGCGCGACCTAACGTGGTCGCTTGAGCCGTCCGGCGTCGCGGGGCCGGTCCCGCTTCGATCGCCGGAGCCGTGCGGAATTGTGCGGAGTTCGTCCCGACATCGCGCGGGGCTCCGAAAAACTGACCGTGTTCAAAAATTCCGCGCGGCAACGGCTTGTCGGCTCGCAGTCGCCTCGACGCATTACACACCGCCCCGACATCGTGCCTCCGTGAACCTATCTGTAGGTGCCTCCGTGACCCTCTGTGTGTGTGCCTCTGTGCCCCTCTCTGTGTGCCCCTCTCTGTCCTGGCAAACTTACCTTTAAGACTTCGCTCCAAGTTCGCCTCGCTTTGCGCCGCGTTGCGCCACTCACCCGACCTCCGCACGGCCCTCGCTGCCGGTTTGGTCGCGCTTGCCGAATACAGGCGCATGCTGGTGGGAACGGCCCTGTACAGGGGATCACCTGACCTCCACGCGGCCCCCGCTTCTAGTTTGATCGCGTTCATCGCATGGAGTTGCATGCTGGTAGGACAGGCCCTTAACTCAGTGGGCCAGGCCAGGCCAGGTCAGGCAGCATCTCTGGAGAATATGGGATAGGCAGCGTTTCTGGTCAAGACCCGTCAATGCAGGTACAGGCTCTTCAGCCCACAGTGGAACAGTACAGCACAGGAACAGTCCCTTCGGCCCACAACGTCCGTGCTGAACTTTGGATTTACCTCTCAGGGCTAAAAGAATCAAGGGATATGGGGAAAAAGCAGGAACGGGGTACTGATTTTAGATGATCAGCCGTGATCAGATTGAATGGCGGTGCTGGCTCGAAAGGCCGAATGGCCCTACTCTGCACCTATTTTTCCTATGCTTCCAAGTTAAACTAATCTCCTCTGCCTGCACGCGATCCACATCCATCCATTCCCTGCATATCCATGTGCCTATTTACAAACATCAAACGCCACAATGGTATCTGCCTCCACCACCACCCCTGGCAGCGTGTTCCAGGCACCCACCACCCTCCGTGTAAAAAAACTTGTTCCACACATCTCCTTTAAACATAGCCCCCTTAAAGTTGTGCCCTCTAGTCTTCGACATTCCTGAACTGTGCAAGACTTTTCATCCATCCCCAGTGTCGGAACATTGCACATCGCTAGACTTATACCCAGTGGTGTTGGTACCAACCTTTTCCTTACGTACAACACCATTGCCCCCAGGGTCACATCCCTTCCCTTGCCAAGATTCAAGAGTGTTTTATTGTTATACAAGACCAAGTGGGACCTGTTGCGACACACACACACAAGCTTATTTGAGGATGTAGTGATTAATGACTGCAGTGAAGAAGCTGTTCCTGAACCTGGACGTTACAGTTTTCAGGATCCTGTACCTTCTTCTCGATGGCAGGGGTGAAATGAGAGTGTGGCCAGGATGGTGTGGGTCTCTGATGATGTGTTTGAGGCAGTGACTCCGGTTAATTCCTTCAATGGTGGGGAGGTCAGAACCCGTGATGGACTGGGCAGTGTTCACAACTTCTTGCAGTCTTCTTTGCTCCTGGGCCTGGGACTTGCTGAACCAGGCCCTGATGCAACCAGTCAGTCTGCTCTCTGCTGTACACCTGTAGAAGTTCAAGTGAATCCTCTCTCACATACCGGATCTCTGCAATCTCCTCGGGAAGTAGAGGCGCTGATGTGCTTTCTTTATAATTGCATCAGTGTGCAGGGTCCAGGATAGATGTTCAGAAATATGCACGCCCAGGAATTTGAAGCTTCTGACTCTCTCCCCCATCGCCCCGTCGATAGAGACAGATTTATTGGTCCTGATGCATTGTTTGAGGGGTGTCTCCACTGGACTCTGCCCCCCATGTCCAGCTGCAGAAGGACCTTAGACTGTGGCCCTCCCCCACCGAGCCTTGGCGTTGGCTGCACCGAGCTTCAGTGCGTTTCTCAGCACGTACTCCTGCAGTCTGCAGCCGGCCAGGCGGCAACATTCCCCGACGGGCATCTCGCTCTGCTGGGAGGTCAACAGGTTTCAGTGAGAAACTTGAACTGATGGTCCCCTGGCTCTGTCTTCACAATTCCAGCCTCTTCCCTCCTTATCTCACTTAAAAAAAAAATATTTTCATCTCTGGCTTTTGTCCAATCATCTGCCTATCAAAAAGCGATGATATATATCCATCTATCATTTGCCACCATTTGGTTTACTTCACCTCTCCTCCAGCCTACTCCCCCCCCCCCCCCCCAGAAGAAGGGTCCCAACTCTAAACATCATCTATCCATGTTCTCCACAGCGGGTGGGTGCTTGCGATGTGCCGCCCTATCTATTTATCGTATGTTTTAGAAAATAGGTGCAGGAGGAGGCCATTCGGCCCTTTGAGCCAGCACCGCTAGATTTGATATACTTCTGACAGTCTGTTCGTTTTTTTCTTTCTTTTTGTTATTTTGTTAGTGCGTTAAAAGTTTGTTTTAAAGTTCTTCGGTTTGTTTTATGTGGAGGGAGGGGGGAGGGGATCGGAGGAAGTCTCCCAGTACTTCCCGGAGGTGTGATCAATTTTCGGATCACATTCTCCGAGCTCTGCGGCCTACCATCGCTGGAGCTGGAGCAGGAGCAGGCTGTATAGGAGCAGGGAGGTTCTACTTCAGTTGTATAGGGTCTTGGTGAGACCACACCTGGAGTATTGCGTACAGTTCTGGTCTCCAAATCTGAGGAAGGACATTATTGCCATAGAGGGAGTGCAGCGAAGGTTCACCAGACTGATTCCTGGGATGTCAGGACTATCTTATGAACAAAGACTGCACAGACTCGGTTTATACTCTCTAGAATTTAGGAGATTGAGAGGCGATCTTATAGAAACGTACAAAATTCTTAAGGGGTTGGACAGGCTAGATGCAGGAAGATTGTTCCCGATGTTGGGGAGGTCCAGGACAAGGCGTCACAGCTTAAGGATAAGGGGGAAATCCTTTAGGACCGAGATGAGGACTTTTTTCACACACAGAGTGGTGGGTCTCTGGAACTCTCTGCCACAGAGGGTAGTTGAGGCCAGTTCATTGGCTATATTTAAGAGGGAGTTAGATGTGGCCCTTGTGGCTAAAGGGGATCAGAGGGTATGGAGAGAAGGCAGGTACGGGATACTGAGTTGGATGATCAGCCATGATCATATTGAATGGCGGTGCAGGCTCGAAGGGCCGAATGGCCTACTCCAGCACCTATTTTCTATGTTTCTATGTTTCTATGGAGGCCTCCTCGGACTGCCGAGAGACCCACAGTGGGGCGCAGACTTAACATGCTTGCCTGGGATCACTCCCACCGCGGAATCACTATCAAGGGCTCGCAGTCTCGGGTGAGGCTAGTCGGGATCTCGAACATTACGAAAGGCTCGACCACGTGATATTCGATCGCCCGGCACAGGGGAGCTAACACCCCCCCGATCGCCTCAACACGGAGGGCCCAAACACCGCCGGCTACAGGAGGCAAGATCATCCCGTCAACGGGGGCTCGAGGCCCATGACCGAGGAAGAACAAAAGGCAGAGACTTGAACTTTATATCACTTTCCACAGTGGGGAATGTGTAGGAGTCACTGTGGTGGATGTTCATGTTAAAATGCTTTTTTTTGAGTGATAGCCAATGGACAATAGACAACAGGTGCAGGGGGAGGCCATTCGGCCCTTCGAGCCAGCACCACCATTCAATGTGATCACGGCTAATCATCCCCAATCAGTTCCCCGTTCCTGCCTTCTCCCCATATCCCCTGACTCCGCTATCTTTAAGAGCCCTATCTCACTCTCTCTTGAAAGTATCCATAGAACCAGCCTCCACCGCCCTCTGAGGCAGAGAATTCCACAGACTCACAACTCTCTGTGAGAAAAAGTGTTTCCTCGTCCACAGAACATTTCACTCTACCTCGGTACATGTGACAATAATAAACCTAACCCCTGAGCCAGAGAAAACAATCCAACCTTTGTCCAACCTATCTTTGTGGTTAATACTCTCTAATCCTAGAAAGACGAGTTAGAACAAATGTTGGGCCCTTGCAGTCAGAAGCAGGTGAATTGATCATGGGGAACAAGGACATGGCAGACCAATTGAATAACTACTTTGGTTCTGTCTTCACTAAGGAAGACATAAACAATCTGTCAAATAAGATAGCGGAACCCAGGTAACCCGGGAAGTGGTGTTGGGTAAATTGAATGGATTAAAGGCCGATAAATCCCCAGGGTCAGATGGTCTGCATCCCAGAGTACTCAAGGAGGTAGCCACGGAAATAGTGGATGCATTAGTGATAATTTTTCAAAACTCCTTAGATTCTGGAGTAGTTCTGAGGATTGGAGGATAGCTAATGTAACCCCACTTTTTAAAAAACGAGGGAGAGAGAAAGCGGGGAATTATAGACCAGTTAGTCTAACATCGATAGTGGGGAAACTGCTAGAGTCAGTTATTAAAAATGGGATAGCAGCGCATTTGGAAAGTGGCAAAATCATTGGACAAAGTCCGCATGGATTTACAAAAGATAAATCATGTCTTACGAATCTTATAGAATTTTTCGAGGATGTAACTAGTAGAGTGGATAAGGGAGAACCAGTGGATGTGTTATATCTGGACTTTCAGAAGGCTTTCGACAAGGTCCCACATAAGAGATTAGTATATAAACTTAAAGCACACGGTATTGATGGTTCAATATTGATGTGGATAGAGAACTGGCTGGCAAACAGGAAGCAAAGGGTAGGAGTAAACGGGTCATTTTCAGAATAGCAGGCAGTGACTAGTGGGGTACCGCAAGGCTCAGTGCGGTACCCCACTACAATATACATTAATGATTTGGACGAGGGAATTGAACGCAACATCTCCAAATTTGCAGATGACACCAAGCTGGGGGCTATAGTTAGGTGTGAGGAGGATGCTAGGAGGCTGCAGGGTGATTTGGATAGGCTGAGTGAATGGGCAGAAGCATGGCAGATGCAGTATAATGTGGATAAATGTGAGGTAATCCACTTTGGTGGGAAAAACATGAGGGTAGACTATTTGAATGGTGGCCGATTAGGAAAACGCCAAGGTTCTACTGCAGTTGTACAGGGTTTTGGTGAGGCCACACCTGGAGTATTGCGTGCAGTTCTGGTCTCCAAATCTGAGGAAAGACATTCTTGCCATAGAGGGGGTTCAGAGAAGGTTCACCAGACTGATTCCTGGGATGTCGGGACTTTCGTATGACGAAAGACTGGATAGACTCGGCTTGTACTCACTGGAATTTAGAAGATTGGGGGGGGGGGGGATCTTATAGAAACTTACAAAATTCTTAAGGGGTTCGACAAGCTAGTTGCAGGAAGATTGTTCCCGATGTTGGGGGAGTCCAGAACAAGGGGTCACAGTCTAAGGATAAGGAGGAATTCCTTTAGGACCGAGATGAGGAAAACATTCTTTACACAGAGAGTGGTGAGTCTCTGGAATTCTCTGCCACAGAAGGTTGTTGAGGCCAGTTCATTGGCTATATTCAAGAGGGAGTTGGATGTGGCCCTTGTGGCAAAAGGGATCAGGGGTTATGGAGAGAAGGCAGGTACGGGATACTGAGTTGGATGATCAGCCATGATCACATTGAATGGCGGTGCAGGCTCGAAGGGCCGAATGGCCTACTCCTGCACCTATTTTTCCATGTTTCTATCCAGGCATCATTCTGGCAAACCCTCTCTGAAAAACCTCGATCTGGTCCTTTGACGCTTCTATTTACTAAGTTTGTTGTCAGAGTGTAAATCGTGGCTTTCAGGATTAATCTGCTGCTTTTGCAACATTCTCTCAGTGTTTCCTGACACAGGCTGGCTGATGGTGGATTATTGAAAGTGCTGCTCTGCTTTATAGACGGGTCAGTTAGTAAGTGTGCAGATGACACCAAGATTGCTGGGGTAGCAGACTGCAAGGAAGGCTGTCGTAAACTATACATCAGGATATAGATAGATCAGCTGCAGAAATGGGTGGAGTTATGGCAGGTGGAGTTTAAACCAAGCAGGTGTAAGATGTTGTCCTTTGGGAAGGTTGAATGGAAGGACAAGGTCCACAGTTAATGGAAAGATTCTCAACAGCATTAAGGTACAGAGATGGTGGGGTCCAAGTCCATAACTCTCTGAAAAAACTCAGCGGGTTAGTATCTGTGCAGGGGATCGACAGACAAGGTTTTGGATCCCAACCATTCTCTGCTCATTCCCTCCACAGATGCTGCCTGACCCGCTGAGTTCTTCCGGCAGTTTGTTTTTGTTCAGGATACCATCATCTGCAGTTCCATGTGTGACCACCTTATACTTATAACACCAGTCCTGGCTACATCCTCATGAACCTTACAGCAACCAAAAAATAGTGCCTTTCCGATGAATGAATGAACGAATAAGTTTATTGGCCAAGTATGTTCACATACAAGGAATTTGCCTTTGTGCTTCGTTCGTAAGTAACAACACGACATACAGTAAACTATTAAGAATGACACATAAAACATTATAGTTTAAACATGTGAATGAAATAAAATATCAGAGCAAAAGGAGGCTACAGACTTTTAGTTATTGAGTAGAGCTGCTGTTGGTGGAAAATAAACTGGCTGTGTCTGGCTGTGGCAGCTTTGACAGTCCGGAGTCGCCTTCCAGAGGGAAGTGATTCAAAGAGTTTGTGGCCAGGGTGAGAGGGGTCAGAGGTGATCTTGCCCGCTCGCTTCCTGGCCCTTGCAGTGTACAGTTCGTCAATGGACGGAAGGTTGCAGCAAATAACCTCTCAGCTGATCGGACGATTCGCTGCAGCCTCCAGGTGTCGTGCTTAGTGCCTGAGCCAAACCAGACCATGATGGAGAAGGTGAGGACAGACTCTACGATGGCCGTGTAGAATTGGACCATCATTGCCTGTGGCAGATTGTGCTTCCTCAGCTGCCGCAGGAAGTACATCCTCTGTTGGGCCTTTTTGACTGTGGAGTCGATGGTAGCCCCCCACTTACGGTCCTTGGAGATGATGGTTCCCAGGAACTTAAAAGACTCCACAGATGTGACTGTGGTGTTGTTGGTGGTGAGTGGGGTGAGGGGAGGGGGAGCTCTCCTAAAGTCTACAATTAATTCCACTGTCTTAAGAGCATTGAGCTCCAGGTTGTTGCTACGGCACCAGGACACCAGCTGTGACACTTCCTGTCTGTAGTCAGATTCCTCCCCATCCTGGATCAGTCCAATCAGAGTTGTGTCATCTGCAAACTTGAGAAGCTTGACAGAGGTGTCTGTGGAGGTGCAGTCGTTGGTGTAGAGAGAGTAGAGGAGAGGGGAGAGTACGCAGCCTTTCGGTGCTCCTATGCTGAGAATCTGCGGGTCCGAGATGTGCTTTCCCAGCCTCACATGCCAATCCGTGTCAGTGAGCGTCTCTAGTGCTTCCCAAAGCCCTGGCCTCAAACACGTTACAATAACACTACTGACCCTCCTGCCCCGAGCCTCCTACAGTGCTAGAGTGAGGCCACACACAAACTGGAGGAACAGCATTACATATTCCGCCTGGGTAGTTTACAACCCAACTGTGTGAACATTGAATTCTCCAGTTTTAGGTAAGTACCAAAACAAATGGCCCGTTACCATGCTGAATCACTCCATACAATAAATATAACAATCAGTAATTCAATAAATTAATTAATAACCGTAAAATCAGGTAACCATAAGTCTAAAACCAAAGTCCTTAATTCAATCAAAGACACGGTCCATAGAAGAGGTTTGTGTTGTGCAGTTTTAAAGAGCCTAATGGTTGCTGGGAAGAAGCTGTTCTTGATCCTGGAGGTTAGCTTTTAAGTCAAGTCAAGTGAGTTTGTTGTCATGTGTCCCAGATAGGACAATGACATTCTTGCTTGCTGCAGCACAACAGAACATTGTAGGCATAAATACAGAACAGTTCAGTGTGTCTATGTAGTACAGACCGTACATATACACATAAATAAACAGAGAAAATGCAATAGTCTGTTATAGTTAAGGGGTTGTACAAGCTAGATGCTGGAAGATTGTTCCCGATGTTGGGGGAGTCCAGAACAAGGGGTCACAGTCTAAGGATAAGGGGGAATTCCTTTAGGACCGAAATGAGGAAAACATTCTTTACACAGAGAGTGGTGAGTCTCTGGAACTCTCTGCCACAGAAGGTAGTTGAGGCCAGTTCATTGGCTATATTTAAGATGGCGTTAGATGTGGCACTTGTGGCTAAAGGGACCAGGGGGTATGGAGAGAAGGCAGGTACGATGATCAGCTGGATGATCAGCCATGATCACATTGAATGGTGGTGCAGGCTCGAAGGGCCGAATGGCCTACTCCTGCACCTATTTTTCTATGTTTCTATGTTACAGAGTTTATTTGATGGCGAGTTTAATAGTCTGATGGCTGTGGGGAACACGCTGTTCCTGAACCTGGATGTTCCAGATTTCAGGCTCCTGTACCTTCTTCCCAATGGCAACGGAGAGATGAGTGTGTGGCCAGGATGGTGTGGGTCCTTGATGATGTTGGCAGCTGTATAAGGCAGCGACTGCGATAGATCCCTTCGATGGTGGGGAGGTCAGAGCCGATGGTGGACTGGGCAGTGGTCACAACTTTCTGCATCCTTTTCCGCACCTGGACATTCAAATTGCCGAACCAAGCCACGATGCAACCAGTCAGTATGTTCTCTACTGTTCACTTGTAGAGGTTCGAGAGAGTCCTCCTTGACATATCAATTCTCCGTGATCTTCTCAGGAAGTAGAGGCGCTGATGTGCTTTCTTTATAATTGCATCAGTGTGCTGGGACCAGGAAAGATCTTCGGAAATATGCACGCCCAGGAATTTGAAGTTTTTGACCCTTTCCACCATCATCCCGTTGATGTAAACGGGATTGTGGGTCCCTATCGTACCCCTTCCAAAATCCACAATCAGTTCCTTGGTTTTGCTGGTGTTGAGGGCCAGGTTGTTGTGCTGGCACCATTTGGTCAATCGGTCGATCTCTCTTCTATACTTTGACTCGTCCCCATAAATGATTCATCCCACAACAGTGGTGTCGTCGGCGAACTTGATGATGGAGTTCGCACTATGTCCGGCTACGCAGTCATGAGTATAGAGTGAGTACAGCAGGGGGCTGAGCACGCAGCCTTGAGATGCTCTCGTGCTGATTGTTATCGAGGATGACACATTTCCACCAATACGGACAGACTATGGTCTGTGAATGAGGAAGTCGAGGATCCAATTGCAGAGAGATGCTCAGAGACCCAGATCTGAGAGCATGGCCATTTTTCAGGCCATTGTGGGCCGAAGGGTCTGTACTGTTCATGTTCTCTGTAAGTAGATGCACTAAACGCAACAAAGTCTTTAAAGAACACAGGCTGTGTGTAGTGTAAATGTACAGAACAGCAGTTCATCCCAGTTCACCAGAATCAATTCAATCTTTAAGCCTTGCTTACATTCAAAGTTTAAATGTGTAGGAAAGAACTGCAGATGCTGGTCATCGAAGGTGGACACAAAATGCTGGAGTAACTCAGCGGGATAGGCAGCATCTATGGAGAGAAGGAATGGGTGACGTTTTGGGTCGAGACCCTTCTTCAGACTGATCAGTCCAGATATGCTGCCTGTTCCGTGTGTTCAGGTTTAAACTGGTCTTGGGCTTGCCCGTAATAGCTGGGCTCCTCACGACAGATCAAGTGAAAACTTGCACCAATGCTCAACAATGCTGGAGGCAGGAGACAAACTGAGAATAAATCAGTCGCCTAAGCATAGAAACACCACAGCCAGCTACAGATCATGGTCACAGATAGGGCTGTCTTTGTGACGGTATTTGCCAACACCTCCAAAAGGTTTTTAAAATTGTTTAGAATTTATAATACACATTTCTCATCACATATATATCCTTATCCAGATCCAGGGACATTTCTTCCCAGCTGTTATCAGGCAACTAAACCGTCCTATCACCAGCTAGAGAGCGGTCCTGAGCTACTATCAACCTCATTGGAGACCCTCAGACTATCTTTGATCGGACATTACTAGACTTTATCTTGTACTAAACGTTATTCCCTTTATCATGTATCTGTACACTATGGACGGCTCGATTGTAACAAGAGCTTTTCACTGTACCTCGGTACACGTAACAATAAACTAAACTAAACCACCCCACACCTTTTGTTTGGTTATCTCTGCCCTTTGTCCAACCAACTGTGTATTTTATTGCCATGTGATACAATTAAAAGGTTTGTTCCAGTCAAAGACAATATTTCCATCAAGACGTCCGGATAAAGGTTAACGGCTACAACATTTAGTGCAAGATAAAGTCTGAATAAAGGCAGCTCAAAGGGCTCCAATGAGGTAGATGGGAGGCCAGGATCACACTCTAACTGGTTAGGGGATAATTGAGTTGCCTGACAGCAGTTGGAAAGAAACTGCCCCTAAATCTGGAGGTGTACGTTTTCAAACTTCTGTACTCTTGCCTGAGGTGAGGGGAGAAGAGGGAGACCGGTCCCTGATAATGCTGATGACCTGCCGAGGCAGCATGGTGGCGATGGAGTCAATGGAAGAGAGGTTAGTTTACATGTAGAGCTGGGCTCCATCCACAACCATGCAAATTCTTGCAGTCTTCGATGGAACCGTTCACAAACCATGTTGTGATGCAATCTGATATAACTCTTTACAGCACATCTGCATAAGTTGGCACGGGTTGTTAGGAACATCCTAAGCCTTCGAAAGAAGTAGAGGCGTTGGTGTGCATTTTGGACAATCTCTACTTTTGTGCCATCAATGTATATCGGGGGTGTATGTACTGCTTTGCTTCTTGAAGTCAATCACAATCTCTTTTGTCTTACTAACATAGACAATAGGTGCAGGAGGAGGCCATTCGGCCCTTTGAGCCAGCACCGCCATTCATAGTGATCATGGCTGATCATCCACAATCAGTACCCCGTTCCTGCCATCTCCCCATATCGCTTGACTCAGCTAGCCTCAAGAGCTCTATCTAACTATCTTTTAAATTAATCCAGTGAATTGGCCTCCACTGCCTTCTGTGGCAGAGAATTCCACAAATTAACAACTGTGTGAAAAAGATTTTTCTCATCTCAGTTTTAAATGCCTCCCCTTTATTCTTAGTCTGTGGTCCCTGGGTCTGGACTCGCTCAACATTGGGACCATTTTTCCTGCATCTAGCTTGTCCAGTCCATTTATAATTTTATATGTTTCGCTAAGATCCCCTCTCATCCTTCTAAATTACAGTGAATACAAGCCCAGTCTTTCCTCATATGACTGTCCCAAGACTGTCCCTGTCTGAAGAAGGGTCTCGACCCGAAACGTCGCCTATCTCCTTCGCTCCTTAGATGCTGCTGCACCCGCTGAGTTTCTTCAGCTTTTTGTGTAACCCTCGATTCTCCAGCATCTGCAGTTCCTTCTTTAACAACACTGACTGTCCCACCATCCTGGCAAATAGATTATATGTTGAACTTATAGTAAAAAGATTTGAGACAAGAGCAATGACATCGAGGGAGAAGTTGTCATGGAACCAGGTTCACAATCTCCCTCTATTATGTCAAACCCTCGCCTGTATCCACCTATCACTCGCTATGCTCTGTCCCTCCCTCGCCTATTGACTATTGCCCCTCTTGCACTTCCTACAACCCCCCCCCCCCACCTCACACATACAACCCAATGGTATGAACATTGAATTCTACAATTTTAGATAATTATTAAAACCATCCCCTTCGCCCATCTGGACTTGCACCTATTCCGTCCTTCCCCCTCCTTACCATCTACATTCCTTCCTCTAGCTTCACAATTTGCAACTGTTCAATCCTTTCGCCTCACACCTTGTCTTTTCATCTAACCTCAGATTTATTTTTCCTTCTCCAGCCCTCTCATCTGTAACCTTTGACACCCTTACTAATTAAGAACCTATCAACCTATAAAAATACCCAATGACGTGGCCTCCACTGCCATCTGTGGCAATGAATTCCAGATTCACCGGCCTCTGGCTAAAGAAATTCCTCATTATCTACATCCTAAACTTGGAAATATATAACAGCTCTCTCACCAGCATTGGGACAGGGTTCAACTCTCTCGAAAACAGCATCGTGGCTTTACCCACACTGTAAGGTTCAATAAGGCAGCTTACCACCACCTTCTGAAGGGATGGCCCGCTGACTTACTCCAGCATATGTCTTGCTCAAGATGCCAGCATCGTGGTTTCTTTGGTCACCTTAGGCAATTAACTGCTGGCTCATCCTTTGAATAAAATGAAACAAAAGGGAGCAGATGCAGTGTTTGATAAAGCCATTCTAAAATATACAAACATTAGTCTGGCCAGAACAACAAAACTGGGAAACAAAACATTAGAGAGTAAAGTTCCTCAGAAGGATACACCCCAGGACAGGAGCAGAGTGACACACTTCACCACATGAATATACCCAGCTGTAGAGGAGAAGGGCCAACACAGCGGCACATCTGCTGCCTCAGTGCTTGAGGACCTGGTTCGATCCTGACCCTCGATTACCACCAGGGATGCCGCATGACTGGCAGCCCCGCCAACAGTCTCTTTTTTTTCCATTTTTAGCGTGTGTTAAAAGTTTGTGTAGATGTTTTCTGGTTTGTTTTATGTGGGGGGGAGGGGGAAACTTTTTTTTCAGTTTCTTACCTTGCTGGAGGTGCGATTATTTTCCGGATCGCATCTCCGGTCTCTCTGCGGCCTACCGTCGATGGCGCTGGGGGCCTCCTCAGACTGTCCTTGGGCCCCACCGCGGGTTAGTGGACCTAACATCGGAGCCGATCCCTTGTCTGGGTTCGCCTTTACCATTGTGAGCTCGCAGTCTCGGGAGAGGCCGAGTCGGGAAGCTACCACGACCCAGAGGCTCGACCAGCCCAGACGCGGGGTCCAATCGCCGGCGCAGGGGAGCTGATCGCCCCGACGCAGAGGGCCCAAATGCCTCCGTCTACGGGAGTCAAGATCGTCACGTCAACGGAGGACTCGAAGCACCTGACCGTGGGAGAGCAAAGAAGGGAAGAGACTTCCATCTTCCACCTTCCATCACAGTGAGGAATGTGGGGGAGTCACTGTGGTGGATGTTCATGCTAAAATGTCTCTTGTATGTTCCGTTGCTTTTTACTTGTATGACTGACTTGGCAAATGAAATTCCTCGTATGTTGCAAAACACACTTGGTTAATAAAGTATTATTGTGATTACGATTGTGATGCTACCCGCGTGGAATGTGCACGTTCCCTGTGACTGTGTCGGTTTCCTCCCACTTTGCTAAAGGTGTGCAGGTTTATAGGTTAATTGGCCTTCTGTAAATTGCCCATCGCGTGTAGACCAAAACCTGGCATCTCTCGCATTGCAGGCACAGTGGACTATTTCTGTACACTTTGCTAATCGGAGATTGTGCTTAGGTGTGGCAATACTTTACCGGACTGTATGTAAGGCAGAATGTCCCTATGCAATTGCATTTGACAATAAAAGCACCATTGTAGCATCAGTGCATACGACCAATAAACACCCTTGGCAGTGCGTTTTCAGATTGACTTCAGGCGAGGATGATTAGCTTCAGCAACTCAACACCCAGGAACGAGAGAGATTAGAGAGTGGTAGACACTGCCCGGCCCATCACAGGTACTGACCTCCCCACCACCAGAGGAATTACCTCAAATAGGTGGCCAATATCAAAGACCTACACCACCTTGGTCACGCTCTCATCTCACTGCTATCATCGGTTAGATGGTACGAGAGCCTGAAAAACATGACCTCCGCTTGACAGCTTCTTCCCAACAACCCCAAGCTGCTGAAAAAACTGCACAACACTAACCACCACCTCAGAAGCTATCATCCATAGACTGCTTTGGGTTTCACTACAGACTGCAGTTATTGCATGTTTATGGTCATCCAGTATTACTCATTATTCATTTCTTCAGCATTATTTATTGATTATTGCATATTTGTCTAGATTTTATTACGTCAAAGGGCCTGTTAATCTGCAGTAAGATAATTTAATTGTTCTATATATTATATGCTGTTATATTTGACAATTAAATACTCTTGACGTGGTTAACTGTATGATCAAGAGCATAGCTGATGGAATGTAGAAAAATAATATTAAATAATATAATACATAATGCAGAAAAAAGATTAGCCACTTTGGCAGAAAATAAAAGACAGAAAAGCAGAGTATTGTTTAAATGGTAAGTGTTTATAGTGGAACAAACAACGAAAAACTCCCATCCCAGTGATTCCTCCTTCTCTCCACTCCAATCGGGTAGAACCTTGAAAGCGCGCACCACCAGACTCAGGAACAGCTTCTTCCCCTCTGTTATCAGGCTTCTGAACGGCCCTTCCATAAGCTACGGTACTGTCCGATTCACCTCTACCCCATTGAGGACATTGGACTTTGTCTGTGGAACTGATGCGCTGCAATGCTGAGAACTAGATTCTGCACTCTGTATCCTCCCCTTTGCTCCACCCATTGGACTCGAGTTTGACTTGATTCTATTTATGTTTCGTGTTAGCTGGTTTGATTGGATAGCATACAAAACAAAGCTCTACACTACAATTAGGAAATTATATATTGAACTTATTGTAAAAGGATTTGAGAAGAGCAATGACATGTGGCTGAGGTTAAATGAGGAACTGCTAGATGTACTGCTAAAATAACTCAGTACCTTCTGAAACATATTTAACAAATCCCACCCCATCCAAGCCCGCAGCTGGATGGCCAGTCCTTTTCCCAGTGCAGGGTTTATGGTGAGTGGGGAAAGATTTCATTGGATAACTTGTACCTAAGGGACAACTTTTTCCACACAGAGAGTAGTGTGTTTATGGAAAAAGCTGCCAGAGAAGGTAGTTGAGGAAGGTACAATAATATTTAAAAGACGTTGGGCAGGTACATGGATAGGAAAGGTTTAGAGGGATATTGGCCCAATGTAAGCAAAAGGAACTATTTCAGGAAGGCATTTGGGTTAGCATGAAGGACTTGGGGCAAAGGGCCTGTTTCTATGCCAGTCTATGACGTCCTCAGCAACCACTCTATCTGCTTGCTTGAAGCACCCGAGAAATAAATTTTTATTCGCAAAAGCACAGAATATTTTATTGATTCCTGTCAACCCAGGGCAATAAAAACCACAATTGTGCATGTGTTGATGAACCCGTTTCATATTGTCCAACAGGTTGAAGCTTCCAATGCCATCATCAGATCAACATCAGGCTGTCCATGGAGTTCCCACCTTCGCCAAGGTCCAATAACATTAAAATACCTAAAATAAAACCAACACACCAGCCGCTCGACTTGAGTGAGGACAGGGGTCCTGGTGACGGGAGACGCTGGCAGCTCTACTTGGCGTCCTCCTTCTCTGTGTCCAGGAGCGCGGAGCAAATGCCCAGTTTCTTCAGCTCCTCCACTAGGTCCCCGTTCTGGTGCATCTGTAGAAGGATGTCACATCCACCCACAAACTCACCGTCAAAGTAGATCTGGGGGATGGTGGGCCAATTCGAGTAATTTTTAATACCTGTTTCAAAGAAAAGTGCCAGACTGAATGAAGAATGTAGAACAGTGGAGCGCCAGAACAGGCCCTTCGGCCCACAATGTCTGTCCTAATGAGATGCTAAGACCAAACCTCCTCTGCCAGCACATGATCCATAACCCTCTATCACTTGCATATCCATGTATCTATCTAAAAGCCTCTTAAACGCTACTATGGTATCTGCCTCCACCACTCCTGGCAGCATGTTCCACACCCACCATTCTCTGTGGAAAATAAATTGCCCAGCACATCACCTTTAAACTTTGTCTCCTAATCCATGATATTTCCACTCTTCGAAGAAGCTTCTATCTTCCTTATCGAATTCACATTATTTTAGATATTTCCATCAGGTCTTCCCTGAACTTGCAACACTTCAGAGAAAACAACTCGTTTGTCCAATGTCTCCTTTTGTCTGATATCCTCTAATCCAGGAAGCATCTGGTAAACCTCTTCTGCACCCGCTCCAAAGCCTCGACAATCCTTCCCATAGTAGGGTGCCTGGGCTGCACACAATACACCAAATGCAGCCTAACCTGTTTTAGAAAACTGCAACATGAGTTCCTGACGCTTATGCTCAATGGTCCAACTGCTGAAGGCAAGCACACCGCACACATTTTTACCACTCAATCACTTTTGTAGCGACTTCCAAAGAGCTTTACCCCAAGATCCCACAGAACATCAATGCTGTTAAAGGTTTGCTGTTAACTGTATACCCTCCCCTTGTATTAAAACTGTAGAAGTGCTACACTTGCTCAGATTAAACTCAATCTGCTATTTCACCCCCTCCCCCCCTTTTTGTAGCTGATCATAATGTCACAAGTTAAGAGTAAATTAGGCCATTCGGCCCATCAAGTCTACTCCGCCATTTAATTATGGCTGATTTATCTCTCCCTCCTAACTCCATTCTCCTGCCTTCTCCCCTTAACCTCTGACACCCGTACTAATCAAGAATCTGTCTATCTCTGCTTTAAAAATACCCACTGATATGGCCTAATTCACAGCCTTTTGCGCGAATACATTTCATAGATTCATCACCCTCTGACTAAAGCAATTTCTCCTCATCTCCTTCCTAAAAGAACATCATTTAAATCTGAGGCTATGACATCTAGTCCGAGACTCTCCCACTAGTGGAAACATCCTCTCACATCTACTCCATCCAAGCCTTTCATTATTCTGTAAGTTTCAATGAGGTCCCCCATCATGCTTCTAAACTCCAGCGAGTACAGGCCCAGTGCTCGGAGAAGGGTCTCGACCCGAAACGTCGCCTATCTCCTTCGCTCCTTAGATGCTGCTGCACCCGCTGAGTTTCTCCAGCTTTTTGTGTAAACCTCGATTCTCCAGCATCTGCAGTTCCTTCATTAACATCTACATCCATGTGTTGTACGCCAGAGGCCCCAGCACGGATCCCGGTGGAACTCCACTGGTCACAGGCCTCCAGCCAGAGTAACACCCTCTTCCACTACAACCCTGTCTTCTGAGCAATCTAATTCTGAATTCAAATGACCAATTCATTGTGGATTGCAAGGGTGTTAATCTTCTGGGTCAGCCTACTTCGTGGGACAGTGACAAATGTTCTATCATGTTTCCCCAGCATGAAAACTTCTGCTCATGATTATCTTCTGCTCATCAATCCCAGTGCTTTACTCAGATACACACAGCCCTTTACTCGACTCCTTCCGTCCATCATAATTATTTTTAAATGCGCTGCTATTCATTTGTATACACCGCATTAGGCTGCTACCAGCTGTAATTTCAGACAAAAGGATTAATGAGTGGGCTGGAGAAACTCAGGTCAGGCAGCACGAGCGGTGAGAAGGAGCAGTCTCTGACCTGAGCCAGGACAGAGAGGAACAAGTACTGAGGGCAAATGCCGGAGTGTGATCCTGAGGCAGGGTCTGAGGGAGGGAAGGATGTGTTGGCGACGGGATTTCACTTCACTGATTTGACAGAGTAACTCCCCATACACAATCTCACCAACGTTAACGGCTTCTTATTTCAGCTTTCCTGCATTGACTTTTGTGGCAAGAGCAGCCCGTCTCAAAGTACAGGCTCATGAAATTTCAAACTTACAAAGTAACAAATCTAAAAATGAACAGAGCGATTGTCTGGCTCAGGACAGTCCCCAGCCCATACTTCCCACAACCAAACTGAAAGGCAGCCCAGTCAGTGGCTCAGTTGGTACAGCCTCTGCCCCACAGCGCTAGAGATCCAGGTTCAATTCTGATCTTGGGTGCTGTCTGTTTCCTCTGGGTGCTCCAGTCTTCTCCCACACCCCAAAGACGGACAAGTTTGTAGGTTAATTGGCCCCCCATATATTGCCCCTTGTGTGCAGGGAGTGAGAAAGTGGGATAACATAGAACTGGTGATCGATGATTGGCGTGGGCTCGGTGGGCCGAAGGGCCTGTTTCCATGCTGCATCTCTAAGCTAAACTAGATTAGCTTCTTTAAACCATGGGCAAAGTGACACTGTCTCGGTTGCATTAGGCACTTTGGGCTTTTGTTTTGGACTAAGATTGGGTATTTTACCTATTGAACTTTTTTGTTTGTTGATAACGATATCTATTGAGTGGTGTATTTACAGACCTATTATGCTGCTTCAAGTAAGAATTTCATTGTTCTGTTTCAGTACAAAAACAACTAAATACTCTTGACTCTTGAAATTGGAGCCGACAAAACCATCACCAGTCACCAGACATTTCGTGACTCAGCAGTTTACTACCCAAGAATGTAAACTCCAGCTCTTTGGATTTTATTCCATCACTGTGTTATTTGTTAAACACACAAAGAAATATGTTCAAAGGCATAGTTAGTTATGCATTAAATGACCACTGCCAACAATAATCCTATTCTTTCACTGGGTATTTAGTTCCTTTTAGAAAACTCCACTGGCTTCTGAAACAGGTAGAAAGTATAGCTGGCTCTCCCTCAAGGATCTGATGTCAGGGGGCTAAGTGGTGGAAGTAGGCTACAGTAACCGCTCACTCTCACGGCAGAGATGATGTCTACTCGGTGAATAAGATAAGACGGCTCACCCATTAACCCAGCTCTGCCAATCAACAGCACAACCTCTGACCTACACACACTGTTCCTGCTGTTTCTCACAGATTATTACTCCATAGTCCAAGGCTGGCCGGACATTCAGCAGGTAGGCGAAGGGGCCCAGGTCCAAGTCTCACCCCAGACTACAACACAACAATTTTGGGGTACCTGATCAGGGTACCACGCTGTCAGACGTTAAACAGCTCTTTAAAATCTTAGAAAGAAATGTGGAGGAGTTAACGCTGACATCTTGGGACCAACATTTACACTTAATTCAGCAATAACAGCAGATGTTTGGTGTTTACCAGTTAGCAGCGGTGGTTCTGATGGACAAGGGGGGCCTCTGGCTGGGCTTGTATACATCAGCAATTGGGAGAGGTTTCTGCACTGCCATATTTACCACTGTCCTTTCCCCACCCCCACCAGCTTCTCCTCACCCCTGGCCCCTCTCTCATACGTTCACGAGTCACAGGAACAAAATTAGGTCATTCAACCTTTCATCTACTCTGCTATTCAACCATGGTTGATCCATCTTTCCCCCTCAATCCAATTCGCCCCAGAACCTGTCAATCGCCGCTTTAAGAATGCCCAATGACGGCATTCACGGCCGTCTCTGACAATTAATTCCATCCGATCCATGGCTAAAGAAATTGTTCCTAATCTTTCTAAAGGTACATTCTTTTATTCTGAGGCAGCGCCTTTGTTTCCAGACTCCCATTAGAAGTAACATGCTCTCCACATCCACTCTATCCAGAACTTTCATTTTAAGTTTCTATGAGATCCCTCCTCTCATCATCTCCCCCACCATGGCTGAACTTCCCCCCCCCCACCCCTCCAGTCCTATCCACACTCACTTCCCTCTGTAATCCTACTACTGGTTACACACACCACCTCCTTGCCCCACGACCCTCCTGCCCTCCACTCTCACCACCTGAAAACACATAGCTACAGATGCAGGAAGTGTCTTCCCAGCTGTTAAGCACGATCCTCTCATCAGCTAGAGCGCGACCCTGATCTCCCATCTACCTCAGATGGGGAAGATGCTGGAGTTGATTATTAAAGATGTAATAGCGGCACATTTGGATAGCAGCAATAGGATCGGTCCGAGTCAGCATGGATTTACGAAGGGGAAATCATGCTTGACTAATCTTCTGGAATTTTTTGAGGATGTAACAAGGAAAATGGACAAGGGAGACCCAGTGGATATAGTGTTCCTGGACTTTCAGAAAGCCTTTGATAAGGTCCCACACAGGAGATTAGTGGGCAAAATTAGAGCACATGGTATTGGGGGCTAAGTACTGATATGGAGAGAAAATTGGTTGGCAGGCAGGAAACAAAGAGTAGGGATTAACGGGTCCCTTTCAGAATGGCAGGCAGTGACTAGTGGGGTGCCGCAAGGCTCAGTGCTGGGAATGCAGCTATTTATAATATATATTAATGATTTAAACATTAGCAAATTTGCAGATGACACAAAACTGGGTGGCAGTGTGAACTGTAAAGAGGATGCTATCAAGGATGCAGGGTGACTTGGACAAGTTGAGTGAGTGGGCAGATGCAGTTTAATGTGGATAAATGTGAGATTATCCACTTTGGTGGCAAGAACAGCAAGGCAGATTATTATCTGAATAGTGTCAGGTTAGGAAAAGGGGAAGTACAACAGGATCTGGGTGTGCTTGTACATCAGTCACTGAAAGTGAGCATGCAGGTACAGCAGGCAGTGAAGAAAGCGAATGGCATGTTGGCCTTATTAATGAGAGGAGTTGAGTATCGGAGCAAAGAGGTCCTTCTGCAGTTGTACAGAGCCCTAGTGAGACTACATCTGGAATATTGTGTGCCGTTTTGGTCTCCAAATTTGAGGAAGGACATTCTTGCTTTTGAGGGAGTGCAGCGTAGGTTCACGAGGTTAATTCTTGGGATGGCGGGACTGTCATATGATGAAAGATAGGGTCGACTAGGCTTGTATTCCCTGGAATTTAGAAGGATGAGAGGGGATGTTATTGAAACAGTGATTGCACACTTTAGATGCAGGAAACATGTTCCCGATTTTGGGGGAGTTCAGAACCAGGGGCCATAGTTTAGGAATAAGGGGTAAGCCATATAGAACAGTGATGAGAAAAAACTTTTTCACACAGAGGCGTGAATTTGTGGAATTCTCCACCTCGGAAGGCAATGAAGGCCGATTCACTGGATGCATTCAAAAGAGAGTTAGATAGAGCTCTTAGGGCTCGCAGAGTCTGGGGATATGGGGAGAACGCAGGAACGGGGCACTGATTGGGGATGATCAGCCATGATCACATTAAATGACGGTGCTGGCTTGAAGGGCCGAATGGCCTACTCCTGCACCTATTGTCTATTGTCATTGACTCCGTCTACACTTCACGCTGCCTTGGAAAAGCAGCCAACATAATTAAAGACTTGTCCCCCTCCCCGGTCATTCCTTCTCTCCCATCCAGCAGAAGGTACAGAAGCTTCAAAACATTCACTTCCAGACTCAGGAACAGCTTCATCACCTGTTATCTGGCTTCTGTACTGTTAAGGCCACTAACGTCAAATAGCCCTTGCTTTCCCTCTCTCTCCATCCCCTCCCCAGTTCTCCCTACGGCCTCCGACTACATTCTATCTCTGTACCGCCCACTCCCCTGACATCAGTCTGAAGAAGAGTCTCGATCCAAAATGTCACCCATTCCTTCCCTCCTGAGATGTTGCCTGTCCCGCTGAGATACTCCAGCATTTTGTGCCTACCTTCTGAACTGTTACAATCAGTGTGAAGAAGGATAACTAGCCAAATAGTCACATTTCCATGTTCTCCAGAGATGTGTAGGAAGGAACGGCCTGACCAGCTGCGTTATTCCAGCACTTCACCTACTTTTGTGTGAACCAGCGTCTGCCGCTCATTTCTACTAAAGGTAGACACAAAATGCTGGAGTAACTCAGCGGGCCAGGCAGCATCTGTGGAGAAAAGGAATAGGCAACGTTTTGGGTTAGAACCCTTCCTCAGACTGGACTTCTTCAAACATCACCTATTCCTTTTCTGCAGCGATGCTAACAGTCCCACTGTGTTACTCCAACACCGTGTGTCTAACTTCAGTATAAATCGGCATCTGCAGTTCCCTCCTACACTCCTTGTTCCTACTGCCTGATTTACCACCATGCCATTGTGGATATTGGACTTTCTCTATGGAACTGGTGAACTACAATACTGTGAACTATATTCTGCATTCCGTATCTTCCCCTTTATACTATCTATTGTATTTGAGTTTGACCTGATTTTACTAATGTATAGGTTATAGGAAAGATATTGTCAAGCTTGGAATGGTACAGAAAAGATTTACGAGGATGTTGCCAGGACTAGAGGGTGTGAGCTACAGGGAGTGGTTGAGTAGGCTGGGTCTCCATTCCATAGAGTGCAGGAGGATGAGGGGTGATCTTATGGAGATATACAAAATCATGAGAGGAATAGATCGGGTAGAATACACCGAGTCTCTTATAACCATATAACCACATAACAATTACAGCACGGAAACAGGCCATCTCGGCCCTTCAAGTCCGTGCCGAACAACTTTTTTCCCCTAGCCGAACCTGCTGCCACCACTTCCACTGGAAGCTTACTCCACACCGCTACCACTCTCAGAGTAAAGACGTTCCCCCTCATGTTACCCCTAAATTTCTGTCCCTTAATTCTAAAGTCATGTCCTCTTGTTTGAATCTTCCCTATTCTCAAAGGGAAAAGCTTGTCCACATCAACTCTGTCTATCCCTCTCATCATTTTAAAGACCTCTATCAAGTCCCCCCTTAACCTTCTGCGCTTCAGAGAATAAAAACCTAACTTATTCAACCTATCTCTGTAACTTAGCTGTTGAAACCCAGGCAACATTCTAGTAAATCTCCTCTGTACCCCGTGTTAAAGAAGGAACTGCAGATGCTGGAGAATCGAGGGTTACACAAAAAGCTGGAGAAACTCAGCGGGTGCAGCAGCATCTAAGGAGTGAAGGAGATAGGCCTATCTCCTTCACTCCTTAGATGCTGCTGCACCCGCTGAGTTTCTCCAGCTTTTTGTGTAACCCTCCTCTGTACCCGGTCTATTTTGTTGACATCCTTCCTATAATTGGGCGACCAAAATTGCACACCATACTCCAGGTTTGGTCTCACCAATGCTTTGTACAATTTTAACATTACATCCCAGCTTCTATACTCAATGCTCTGATTTATAAAGGCTAGCATACCAAAAGCTTTCTTTACCACCCTATCTATATGAGATTCCACCTTCAAGGAACTATGCATGGTTATTCCCAGATCCCTCTGTTCAACTGTATTCTTCAATACAGAGTATTGAATGGGCTTACCAAGAGTAGGGGAATCGAGGACCAGAGGACATAGGTTCAAGGTGAAGGAGAAAAGATTTAATAGGAATCTGAGGGGTAACTTTTTTTTACACAGAGGGTGGTGGGTGAATGCAACAAGCTGTCGGAGGAGGTAGTGAGGCTGGGACTATCCTATCATTTAAGAAACAACTAGATAGGTACATGGATAGGACCGGTTTGGAGGGATATGGACCACGCGCAGGCAGGAGGGACTAGTGTAGCTGGGACATGTTGGCCGGTGTGGGCAAGTCGGGCCAGATTCCACGCTGTATCACTCTGATCTGATTGGACAACATGCAAAACAAAGCTTTTCACTGTACCTCAGTAATAAACCTAGACCCAAACCCTCCTTCACATCACACCACCTCCTCCAACCATCCATACTCCTCCTTCCCCCCTCACCATCATCTCCCCACTGCCTCACTACCTCATCCTTCATCTTCTTCCCCCCATTGCGTCCTCCACGACCACCATCCCTTCTCCCCAGCACTTTCTCCCCCCACCTTCAACCCTCCTTCCCACCCCCAACCCTACCTCCCCCACCCTCAACCCTCCTCACCCATCTCCAGCCCTCCTCCCCCATACCCCCAACCCTCCTCCCCCATACCCCCAACCCTCCTCCCCCACCCCCAACCATCCTCCCCCATCCCCAACCCTCCTCCTCCCCCATCCCCAACCCTCCTCCTCCCCACCCTCAACCCTCCTCCCCCACCCCCAACCCTTCTCCCCATCCCCAACCCCAACCCTCCTCCCCCATCCCCAACCCTCCTCCTCCCCCATCCCCAACCCTCCTCCTCCCCACCCTCAACCCTCCTCCTCCACCCCAACCCTCCTACCCCACCCCCAACCCCAACCCTCCTCCTCCACCCCAACCCTCCTACCCCACCCCCAACCCCAACCCTCCTCCTCCACCCCCAACCCTCCTCCTCCCCAACCCTCCCCCCCCATCCCCAACCCTCCTCCCCCCTCCCATCCTCAAACCTCCCAACCCCCAATCCTTTGCCCCTCATCATCTATACCCCCCCACCCCCCCTGCTCCATCGCCCCGCAACCTCTCCCCTCTCCCCCCCCCCCCCCCCCCCCCGCACCTTGCCGGATCTCCTGGTCCTCCAGCACGTTGTAGGCTCCGTACTGCTGGACGCCGTGCATCCGCAGGATCTGCACCACGGCGTTGCTGAAGCCGCACATGGGCTGGGCGGGGGTGCCCTTGATGAACACCACCACCTTGTGCTTCCTCACCAGCCCGTCCAGCCGGCGGCGCAGCTCCTCGTCCCCGGGGCCGCCGTGGCCTCCGCCGCCGCCGCCGCCTCCTCCCGTCACCACCGGGCCGGGGCCGGGGCCCTCTGCCAGCCAGCGGCGCGGTGCCGGTTGCGGGCCGGGGCAGCAGCCGGGGCTGGGGCCGAGCGGCCGCCGCGCCGCCGAGCGCAACGCAGCGCGGATCAGCGAGTACATGTCTGTCTGTCTGTCACTCTGTCCCGCCCCCCGCGCACGCCCATTGGCCGCCGGTCACGCGGCCCCGCACCCCACTGGTCAATGCCCACGTCAATCCCCCCCCAACCCGCCCCGCTATTGGACAGCACCGCTGTCTGTCACACGCAAAGGCGCTCACTCACTAAACGCAGTCCTCGCCCTTTTCCAGGCGGGTTTTACCTCAGATTGTGACTGGATCTGTCAGCGTAGACTCGCGGCCGTCAGCGCAGAAACTACTCACGGTCAAAACACCGGCTTTTGTGCGGCTACGCGGTGAATGTCAACCGGAGGGGGGGGGGAAGTCCCGCCCTCCGAGACGCAGCGGACCGTGACTGTGATTGGCGGATTGAGCTGTCAATCAGTGGAGGGGGGCGGGATCTCGCTGGCGCCGGGTGCGGGGCCGGTCCAGAGGCGGCAGGTGCGGAGCCCGACACCGTCCCCCCCTCCCCCTCCCGGTTTCCATGGAGACGGGGCGGCCCTTCTGCCCTTCGCGTCCCTGCTAACCCCCCCCTCCCCCACCACCTGGAATGCTCTCATGCAGTCACACAGCAGGGAAACAGGCCCTTCGGCCCGCCTTGACCATGCTGACCGAGTTGGCATTCTGGGCAAGTCCCTTGTGCCCGGGTTAGGCCCGCAACCCATATATATGTGCAAAGGTTATACAGGCCCTTCGGCCCAACTAGTCCGTACTGTCCCCATCTACACCAACCCCATTTGCTGAAGCTGCACATGGGCTGGGCGGGGGTGCCCTTTAAACCTACCCCTTCAAACCTACCCCCTCCAAACCGACCCCCTCTAAACCTACCCCTCCAAACCTACCCCTCCAAACCTACCCCTCCAAACCGACCCCTCTAAACCTACCCCTCCAAACCGACCCCTCCAAACCTACCCCTTCAAACCTACCCCTCCAAACCTACCCCTCTAACCCTACCCCTCCAAACCTACCCCTCCAAACCTACCCCTCCAAACCGACCCCTCCAAACCGACCCCTCCAAACCTACCCCTCCAAACCTACCCCTCCAAACCGACCCCTCCAAACCGACCCCCTCTAAACCTACCCCTCCAAACCTACCCCTCCAAACCTACCCCTCCAAACCTACCCCTCCAAACCTACCCCTCCAAACCTACCCCCTCTAAACCTATCCCAAAGTTAGTTTTGCTGAAGGTCATTTGTCTGATCTGCCAGTACATTTTTTGGGGGACCTCTGATTATTTCTCTGTGGATAGACCTTGAGATGAGGATGATGTTGAATTATGTTAAGTGCAGAGAATTTATTCCCCGAGGTGGGAGTCTGAAGAAGGGTCCCAACCTGAAATGTCACCTCTCCATGTTCTCCAGAGGGCGCGGAAGGGCTCTAGCACTTTGTCCTTTTTTTAAAACCAGCATCTGCTGTTCCTTGGGAGGTCATTTTCCTATTAGGTACTGTACGTTATTAGGCTGTGTGTGTCTGAGGACACACTGGTATCTAGACAAGCCAGAAACTGATCGAGTATGACTGTATTTATTTAGGAGACTGATTGGAAGTGTACTGTGACCCCACCCATTTCATGTGTAAAAATGTGAAGAATTCTCAGAATTGATGCAGGTGACCTTTTCAGTTTTGAAAAGTAATGTGCAGCCTAAATGAATTCATTGGTAATAAGCAGGTTAGCACAATTGTGTAGAGACTCCTTTTGTGCTGAGAGGTAGTCATGCAAATGGCTAAATGAGCAACAGAGCAGTTCCATGGGACATGATTACTACTTTTGTGAAGGTAAACAAAAATGCTGGAGAAACTCAACGGGTGAGGCAGCATCTATGGAGCAAAGGAAATAGGCAACGTTTCGGGTCGAGACCCTTCTGGAGACCACATTTGTGATGTGCCTATGTTGCAGTTGGTTTCCCATTGTCACAGTGAGAAACCTTGTATCCAGATACATAAGGGATTGGACAAGCTAGATGCTGGAAGATTGTTCCCGATGTTGGGGGAGTCCAGAACAAGGGGTCACAGTCTAAGGATAAGGGGGAATTCCTTTAGGACCGAAATGAGGAAAACATTCTTTACACAGAGAGTGGTGAGTCTCTGGAATTCTCTGCCACAGAAGGTAGTTGAGGCCAGTTCATTGGCTATATTTAAGAGGGCGTTAGATGTGGCACTTGTGGCTAAAGGGATCAGGGGGTATGGAGAGAAGGCAGGTACGGGATACTGAGTTGGATGATCAGCCATGATCACATTGAATGGCGGTGCAGGCTCGAAGGGCCGAATGGCCTACTCCTGCACCTATTTTCTATGTTTCTATAGCATGCGTAAATAGATGGGATTAATTAAAGTGGCATCATGATCGGTGCTAACATAGTGGGCTGAAGGGCCTGTTACTGTGTGGCTCTGCACCATAGATGCAGCTGCCTTCTCTGAGACTGAGTGTGTTCCTGACTCTTGTCCCCTTATATCAGGTTTTTCAAAAGGGAAGTAAGCAATCAAAAATAACACAATTTTCAGGGCAGAGTATACAGGGCCAACTATTATTCTACAGATCGTGCAAGCCCTAGTCTGAAGAAGGATCTCAACCCGATCCATCACACGATGTTTCCACGAGAGAGTTAGATAGCTCTTAGGGCTAACAGAAACAAGGGATATGGGGGAAAAGCAGGAACGGGGTATTGATTTTGGATTATCAGCCATGATCATATTGAATGGCAGTGCTGGCTCAAAGGGCCGAATGGCCTACACCTGCAACTATTTTCTTTGTTTCTATGTTCAAGATGAAACTGCAGAGCTGGAAAATCGAAGGTAGACAAAAGTGCTGGAGTAACTCAGCAGGTGAGGCAGCATCTATGGAGCGAAGGAAATAGGCAATGTTTCGGGCCGAAACTCCTCTTCAGTCTGAAGAAGGGTTTCGGCCTGAAATGCTGCCTATTTCCTTCGCTCCATAGATGTTGCTTGTCCCGCTGAGTTACTCCAGCTTTTTGTGCCCATCTTCTCATTTTGTATCACACCTATTTTATGTTGACTAACCGCTGTGGTGAGGCAGCAAGGTAATTCAGCACCACAGCCTCACGATGCACTGTCTGTCCATTCCCCTCCACATAAGCTGCCTGACTCAGTTCCTCCAGCACCAAGGTTTTTGCTAAAAATCCCAGCATCTGCCGTTTTTTGTGTCTCCATTTTCTGCCACAAAATGGCTGCCCTCCACCAGCAATAGCCTTTTCACACTCCGTATAATCACTCAACCCCTGCCTTTCGTTGCCCAAGCCCTAATCTCCAAATTTACCTCATGCATTGTTTTCTTTACTTTGAAAGATAGTTTAGTCTACTTCTTTTTTATTTTGTAAGATACTTATTAAAAATCCCTGAAACCTGACCATCTGTCCCGAGCCTTGTTGTGTTGCTCTTCGAAGAAGTGGGAATGGAACCAATGGGCGTAGTGGCTCTTTTGGCGTATTAATTGGATAAGGCACTGCAGCTCTCTTCCCGTGCCTGAGAAAATGAATCCCTGCAAAAGGAGGGGTGGTGATGGTGAAGAACTATCTTCTTCAACGATACCACCTTGGTTAGTTTATCTTTGGTTTATTTCCAAGGGACGTGTGGCAGTGGGTTAAAGGAATCCAGCTCCTTCGCCTACTCCTGAGGGACACTGTGCAAGACGTGAAGATTTGTGGATGTATGCAGACACAAGGAGCAAAGAATGCAGGTTTGTACGCAGCCTGGTCCATCCAGAGAATGCAGAGCTGGGAACAAGTGGGGGCCCAGTATAACGTCATGGTCGTACAGCACAGAAACAACTTCAATCCTTTCCATTTACTATTCTGGAATAAGGTTCATCTGTCCAATAGTAGAGTGAACTTTAACCACTCTTGTGTGTTGTGACTGGTTGATTGGTCTTTCTGTTGCCCGCCCACCCACATTTTTATTTTATTTGCACGTCTCTCCGAGTGCGCAGAGCAGGAGATGGCATCAACACGTAAAGTTAGTATAGACAGAGCAGCGGTAATCTTCATCAGAGCCCAGTAGCGTGGAGTGTGCCCAACTCTGTGTGAATGCATTTGAATCTCACGGTTATTCTCTGCTGTTTTTTTCCAGCCTGCGTTGTACTCGTACTTCAGGAGCTCCTGCTCGTGGAGAGTGCGCATTGGTGAGTGTCCAACTGCCCACGCGTCTTGGCCCGTCTGCTCGCGCGTCTCCATCCGTCTGCCCGCACGTCACGGCCCATCTGCCTGCCTGTCTCAGCCCGTCTGCACGCGTGTCCGTCTGCGAGACGGGGAGAGGAAGGGGGGGACGGGGAGGGAGAGACGCCAGATAATCCAAATTTCAACTGCAGTAATTTATTAACCTTTGAAAAACATTTTAATACAACACTTCAAGTGGTGTTGAGGTTGCCCTGGATTGTAACTGGCACAGAGGGTGGAAGTGAAACATTAGCGAGTTTCTGATGTGTTTTGTCTCTGTGCCCTCAGCTCTCGCTTTCAAAGGAATCGAATATGAGCAGGTTGCCGTCAATCTGATCAAAGACGGAGGGCAGCAGGTAACCTCCAGCCGCTGTGGCTTGTCACCAAGTCCGGTTACTTCCCTGCCCCCTCTCTGTTCACGTACACTATTGAGATTAAACTAAACAACATTGTCAAGCAACTTCACTTTGACAACTTTCTCCCCTACTCCATCAATCTGAAGTCCTGACCCAAAACATCGTCTATCCATTCTCTCCAGATGCTGCCTGACCCGCCGAGTTCCTCCTGCACTGTTTTACACCCCGCTAGCTTGGCTAATAGTTGTGTTCTAACACGCAGGCTATTTAAGCAACATTGAGGAATAAATATCGCCGAGGAGAGGGCTGAACCTTCCTGCTCTTTGAACACTGTGAGGGGTTGTTTCTGTACACTCAAGGCAGCTGGCACTGTTAAGGTGTTAGCTAATTTAGGCTCGAGATACAGCATGGAAACAGGCCCTTCAGCCCACCAGTTCCAAGTTGATCATTATCACCTGTTCTAGACTATTATCACACTAGTTCTGTGTTATCCCACTTTCTCATCCACTCACTACACACCGAGGGCAATTAACCTATACACCCATTAGTCTTTGGGATGTGGGAGGAAACTGGAGCACCTGAAGAAATTCAAGCAGTCACTGGGAGAATGTGTAAACTCCATCCAAACAGCACCGGGATTGAACCCGGGTCTCTGGTGCTGTGAGACAGTAGCTCTAGCTGCTGTGCTGCCCAGCTAATGGTGAAGCACCATTTTAATCTGTCTCTTCCCATCTGGCTGCAGCATGCTGACTCATTCAAGAACCTGAATCCCATGAAGCAGGTGCCAGCCCTCTACATCGACGGAATCACTATCTCCCAGTCGGTAAGGATAGCTTGTTACTGTTATTCTGCACTTTGCCCAAGCGAGGATTTCAAGGCCTGTCACCTGTAGTGTCAATGTTTACCATGACCAGACCTGATCAAGCAGTTAATCTGAGCTAGTCACCAGCAGCACCGTTAGTTCGACCGACCTCCCTCGAACAGTCCCACCGTTACACGGACAAATGTTAATAAATCAAGTATAGTGAGGTATAGGTATCATTAAAACCCCGCTTGCAGCAGCAACACACACAAAAATCATAGATACATTGCACAAATTCTGCAAGACTCCAAAGAAAAATGAGTGCAAGACATAATTAGAAGACATTAGACAATAGGTGCAGGAGTAGGCCATTCAGCCCTTTGAGCCAACACCGCCATTCAATGTGATCATGGCTGATCATCCCCAGTCAGTACCCCGTTCCTGCCTTCTCCCCATATCCCCTGACTGTTATTTTTAAGAGCCCTATCTAGCTCTCTCTTGAAAGCATCCAGAGAACCTGCTTCCGCCGTCCTCTGAGGCAGAGAATTCCACAAACTCACAACTGTGTGAAAACGTGTTTCCTTGTCACTGTTCTAAATAGCTTACCCCTTATTCTTAAACTGTGGCCCCTGGTTCTGGACTCCCCCAACATCGGGATCATGTTTCCTGCCTCTAGCGTGTCCAAACCATAACAATCTTATATGTTTCAATGAGATCCCCTCTCATCCTTCTAAACTCCAGAGTATACAAGCCCAGCTGCTCCATTCTCTCAGCATATGGCAGCCCCGCCATCCCGGGAATTAACCATGTAACCTACGTTGCACTCCCTCAATAGCAAGACGCGTTGATTAGCAGTATTACATTGTCGAGGTGGGTTCAAGAAGATGATGGGTGCAGGAAAGTAGCTGTTTCTGAACCTGGTGGTGTGGGACTCGAGGCTTCTATACCTCATTTACAAGCGTGTGATTCTGAGGCAGGTCTGCGCCTCTCCCTCACACCATCTCGGGGCGGTTGTTATCCCTGTTGGCCGCTGCTGTTAGTTTGAAGGTTGTTTTCTCTGCTACTGTAGCTGGCTATCATCCATTACCTGGAAGAGACCAGGCCCAACCCACGGCTGCTGCCCACGGATGCCAAGAAACGTGCCCAGGTTCGGATGATCTCTGATCACATCACCTCTGGCATCCAGCCCCTGCAGGTACGGCTTTGGTTTGCAGCCGCCCCTCGCCCTTCCTACCGTTCAGAGTCCGTGTGCCAAGTGGCCATGTTTGTCATGTTGTGGGTGATGCCCAGAGCAGGCTGGTCGAATCGGGCAGCAGCATTCATCTTGATATTTTACCATCTGTATGGTCTGATGTTTCAGAATCTCTGTGTGCTGCAGAGGATTGGGGAAGAGAAGAAACTGGAATGGGCCCAACACTTCATCGCCAACGGGCTGCACGGTGAGATGAGGCGATCGTGCTGTTTAACGTTCTCGCTCCCCTTGCTGAACACCTCGCTACCTCCCCATCTCTTCTGCTGCTCACACCCTTTATACTGAAATCCTCTATAACCTTCAAAACTCTTCCAAAGTCCAGCTTCCCATGCGTTAGTTCAGTTGTGCAGCATAAACGAGTCCTCCAGCTCAACGTGCCCATGCTGACCGAGATGATCATCAAAGTGAATCCCATTTCCTTACATTTGCCCTTCCCTATCCATGTACCTGTCCAAATCTCTATTAAATATTATTGTACCTGGCTCAACTAGCTCCTCTGGCAGCTCGTTCCGTATACCCACCTTCCTCTGTGTGCAACTATTTGCCCTCCTTGACCAGGTTCTCGGCCAGAGGGCCTTAAATCATATGTTTTAGACTCGAGATGATTTTACTGTACTATGTAACGACATTATTAAGCAAGGTTGTAACTGTGCCTATCTTCATTTGTTCAGCTCTGGAGAGTCTGCTGCAGCAGATGTCTGGACAGTTCTGTGTCGGTGACGAGGTACGTATAGACGTACTGACTGGACATAGAGTCTGGGGTCTGTTTGTGGTCACTGAGCTCAGGCCAAGCCCAGTGTTCCTCACAGACCCAGCCTATACTCAGGACAGGGATCATCACTGGTCAACATCCTGACTCTGGTCGTTTCCTCACTAACACCAGGCCTTTGGGTTTTATGGTATTCAGTTTCCAGTCGAGTCCTTTCTGCCAGCACTGAGCTCACAATGCACTCTTTCTCAGCATTGGTTTTTCTTGGAGACTTCCCCACCATGCATTCCACACTGCTCCTACAAAACTAAAATGGTGAGATACTCAACAGGTCCGGCAGCATCTGGAGAGACATTTTCAGGTTGAATATCCCTTTCCTATCATTGTATGTGTCCAAGTGTGTCTGAACCGTTGTAATAGTACCTGCCTCAACCACTTTCTCTGGCAGATCCGTCTATATACCCACCACCACCCTGTGAGGAAAAAGTTGTTCCTCCCTCAGGTTCCTATTAAATCTTTCCCCTCTCACCTTAAATCCATGTCCTCTGGTTCTTGATTCTCCAGCCCTGGGTCAAAGACTGTGCATTCACCCAATCTTTTCCCCTCATGATTTCATACACCTCTATCGCCCCTCAGCCTGTGCTCCAGACAATAACGTTCTAGCCTGCCAATTGGTCCCTATAGCTCAGATCCTCGAGTCCTGACAACATCCGCAAATGTTCTCTGCATTGTTTCCATCTTAATGACATCCACCCTCTGGCAGGGTGACCAAAACTGAACACAATGCTCCAAGCGCAGTCTCACCAACATCTTGTACAACCGAGGGCGTCCTCCCTTGGATATACTGAAGCAACAGGAGTGTGTCTTGAACTTGCACCCTTCTACTGAGTCATCTAAGACCAGCTGGGGTAGCTGAATGTGGTCAGCATGCATGCTGTCGCTGGCTCAGGTTCGGGTTGTCGGGGTGCCGAGGTTTGCGCTGGTTGTTAAGCCAGGGCAGCAGTGTCCGATCCAGTAACGCAGTTTGTGTGTTCTAGGTGACGATGGCAGACCTGTGCCTGGTCCCTCAGGTGTACAATGCGATTAGGTAAGGCTTCAACCTGCTACTGATTGACCCTGTGCCCAGAAATATTCAGGCTAACCCAGTCCACAGCTTTGCTCTGCAATGAGCTCCTCAACACACACCCTGTCGGTCAGCAGAACCTGTCACTGATGGCTCTCATGGTGATGTACTCAGTGAGCGGCTCCTGAGCAGTAATAGGTATTACTGCTGCATTCATCCATTCATTCTTTCTCCTTACCCATTTATGTTGCTACGGAGGCTGCTTCTTCCTCCCATTCTCTCCTCACCTGTAAACATAGAAACATAGAAAAATAGGTGCAGGAGTAGGCCATTCGGCCCTTCGAGCCTGCACCTCCATTCAATGTGATCACGGCTGATCATCCAACTCAGTATCCCGTACCTGCCTTCTCTCCATACCCCCTGATCCCTTTAGCCACAAGTGCCACATCTAACGCCCTCTTAAATATAGCCAATAAACTGGCCTCAACTACCTTCTGTGGCAGAGAATTCCAGAGACTCACCACTCTCTGTGTAAAGAATGTTTTCCTCATCTCGGTCCTAAAGGAATTCCCCCTTATCCTTAGACTGTGACCCCTTGTTCTGGACTCCCCCAACATCGGGAACAATCTTCCAGCATCTAGCTTGTCCAACCCCTTAAGAATTTTGTAAGTTTCTAAAAGATCCCCCCTCAATCTTCTAAATTCCAGCGAGTACAAGCCGAGTCTATCCAATCTTTCCTCATATGAAAGTCCTGACATCCCAGGAATCAGTCTGGTGAATCTTCTCTGTACCCCCTCTATGGCAAAGATGTCTTTCCTCAGATTTGGAGACCAAAACTGTACGCAATACTCCAGGTGTGGCCTCACCAAAACCCTGTACAACTGCAGTAGAACCTCCCTGCTCCTATACTCAAATCCTTTCGCTATGAATGCTAACACACCATTTGCTTTCTTCACTGCCTGCTGCACCTGCATGCCTACTTTCAATGACTGGCGTACCATGACACCCAGGTCTCGTTGCATCTCCCCTTTTCCTAATCTGCCACCATTCAGATAATAGTCTACCCTCATGTTTTTCCCACCAAAGTGGAGTACCTCACATTTATCCACATTATACTGCATCTGCCATGCATCTGCCATTCACTCAGCCTATCCAAATCACCCTGCAGCCTCCAAGCATCCTCCTCACACCTAACTATACCCCCCAGCTTGGTGTCATCTGCAAATTTGGAGATGTTGCATTCAATTCCCTCGTCCAAATCATTAATATATATTGTAAATAGCTGGGGTCCCAGCACTGAGCCTTGCGGCACCCCACTAGTCACTGCCTGCCATTCTGAAAAGGACCCGTTTACTACTACCCTTTGCCTCCTGTCTGCTAGCCAGTTCTCTATCCACATCAATACTGAACCCCCAATACCGTGTGCTTTAAGTTTGTATGCTAATCTCTTATGCGGGACCTTGTCGAAAGCCTTCTGAAGGTCTAGATATAACACATCCACTGGTTCTCCCTTATCCACTCTACTAGTTACATCCTCGAAAAATTCTATCAGATTTGTCAGACATGATTTACCTTTCGTAAATCCATGCTGACTTTGTCCAATGATTTCACCACTTTCCAAATGCGCTGCTATCCCATCTTTAATAACTGACTCTAGCAGTTTCCCCACTACCGATGTTAGACTAACTGGTCTGTAATTCCCCGCTTTCTCTCTCCCTCCTTTTTTAAAAAGTGGGGTTACATTAGCTACCCTCCAATCCTCAGGAACTACTCCAAAATCTAAGGAATTTTGAAAAATTATCACTAATGCATCCACTATTTCTGTGGCTACCTCCTTGAGTACTCTGGGATGCAGACTATCTGGCTCTGGGGATTTATCGGCCTTCAATCCGTTCAATTTACACAAAACCACCTCTCGGCTAACCTAGATTTCACTCAGTTCCTCCATCTTATTTGACCCCCGTTCCACTGCTATTTCCGGCAGATTATTTATGTCTTGCTTAGTGAAGACAGAACCAAATTAGTTAGTCAATTGGTCTGCCATGTCCTTGTTCCCCATGATCAATTCACCTGTTTCTGACTGCAAGGGACCAACATTTGTTTTAACTAGTCTCTTTCTCTTCACATATCTATAAAAACTTTTGCAGTCAGTTTTTATGTTCCCTGCCAGTTTCCTTTCATAATCTATTTTCCCTTTCCTAATTAAGCCCTTTGTCCTCCCCTGCTGGATTCTGAATTTCTCCCAGTCCTCCGGTAGGCTGCTTTTTCTGGCAAATTTGTATGCCTCATCTTTTGTTTTTATACTATCCCTGATTTCCCTTGTTATCCATGGATGCACCACCTTCCCCGATTTATTCTTTTGCCAAACTGGTATGAACAATTTTTGTACTTCATCCATGCAGTCTTTAAATACCTTCCATTGCACATCCACTGTCAACCCTTAAAGAATCACCTGCCAGTCTATCTTGGCCAATTCACATCTCATACCTTCAAAGTTACCTTTGTTCAAGTTCAGAACCCTTGTTTCTGACTTAATTTTGTCACTCTCCATCCTAATGAAGAACTCAACCATATTATGGTCACTCTTGCCCAAGGGGCCACGCACAACAAGACTGCTAACTAACCCTTCCTCATTACTCAATACCCAGTCTAGAATAGCCTGCTCTCTCGTTGGTTCCTCCACATGTTGGTTGAGAAAACTATCCCGCATACATTCTAAGAAATCCTCTTCCTCAGCACCCCTGCCAATTTCATTCACCCAATCTACATACAGATTGAAATCACCCATTATAACCGTGTTACCCTTGTTGCACGCATTTCTAATTTCCTGTTTGATGCCTTCCCCAACTCCAATACTACTGTTAGGTGGCCTATACACAGCTCCCACTAGCGTTTTCTGCCCCTTAGAGTTTCGCAGCTCTACCCATATCAATTCCACATCCTCCACGCTAATGTCCTTCCTTTCTATTGCATTAATCTCCTCTTTTCCTTTTTGTCTATCCCTCCTGAATATTGAATATCCCTGGATGTTCAGCTCCCAGCCTTGGTCATCCTGGAGCCATGTCTCCGTGATCCCAACTATTGCTTATTCATTAATCGCTATCTGCACCTTCAACTCATCCACCTTATTACGAATGCTCCTCGCATTGAGACACAAAGCCTTCAGGCTTGTTTTTACAACACTCTTACCCCTTATACAATTATGTTGACAAGTGGCTCCTTTCACATCGATCTCTATTACACTTGGCCATACTCTCCTATCCCTTTGTGAGCTTTCTTTCCCGTTAATTCTGGGGTCATTAACCATCCCTTTACTCTCTTTCCCTTTAACTCCGTCCTCGACTATCCCATTTGACACCCCACCCCCCTTATTCAGTTTAAAACCATCCGTGTAGCGGTGGCAAACCTGCCGGCCAGAATGCTGGTCCCCCACCTGTTAAGATGCAATCCGTCCATTTTGTACAGTTCCCCCTTACTCCAAAACAGATCCCAGTGATCTAAGAATCTAAATCCCTGCCCCCTGCACCAGTTCCTCAGCCACAGGTAAAGGCCAGTAGGGGAGCACATACTGTATACTGGAGCCACTGCCTCCCGGCTCGTGACCTGGGTTTGATCCCGATCTCGGGTGTTGTCTGTGTGGAGTTGATGTTCTCCCGGTGACTGGGGGTGGGCCCTGGGCGCTCCGCTCTCTCCCCCAGGTCAGTGGGTTAATTTGACACTTGGAGGTGAGTGCAGGGCGGTGTGAGTGGAGAGGCACCACCATGCCGTCTACTTGAATTGATCACCAGGGAGCAATTCATTCCCGTGTAGCTGTATTGCAGATTTTCCCAACCACAGCCCAAGGCACAATCCATCAAAGTCCAAGGTGTCACCTCCTTCCCTCACCTACTAACCAAGTTAGATTTGATGCCTAGCTTTCTCACCTACAGGTTTAAGGTGGATATGTCTCCGTTTCCCAACATTAACAAGATCAACGCCTCCCTCCTGGAACTGGAGCCCTTCAAAGTGAGTCACCCGTCCTGCCAACCCGACTCCCCTCTGACTGCATGAGTCCAGCGGCAGGGTCACTCACGGGCTTTGCCTTCAATCCAGACACATACTTCTGGCCTTTAAAAAAAAAAAGCCATTTTATTAAAAAACATACTCCTTTCATGTTATATTGACATTAACAATAAAAACCCTTTCCTCTTTCTTCAGGTTTTTGGTCACACTTTGAACAATATTTAGTGACAGAAGGCACTGGAATGTTGAGCAAAGTGCTGGAGAAACTCAGTCAGGCAGCATCTGCGGAGGAAACGGACAGGTGACGTTTCCAGTCAGGATCCTTCTTCAGACTGATGGGTCCATTCCCTCCACAGATGCTGCCTGACCTGCAGACTTCCTCCAGCACTGAGCTTTGACACTGACAGTTGAAAACTTAATAATGGCGAGCTATACCAATAGGTGGAGTGAATTTCTCTCCTATCATTTTCACCATCAATAATAGATAAAGGTTGAAATGACCTCTATTTGATTCAAAGAAGAAAGTGACACAGCAACAGCCCCCAGTTGCTGGTCAGGTTCTCCCTCTGGTCAGGCAGGGGGAGAGTGCAGTCACTCTGCTGATTCTGAAAATGACAGGATGAAAAGTGTAAAGAGGCTGGGGGCTGGTTGAAGAAGGGTCTCGACCCGAAACCTCACCCATTCCTTCTGTCCAGAAATGCTGCCTGCCCTGCAGAGTTACTCCAGTCTATCTTTGGTGTCAATCAGCATCTGCAGTTCCTTCCTACACCGGGCTGGTGACCGTGCAGGGGGTTGGGTCTCATCGCGCCCCCCCCCCCCCCCCGGGGTAAACACCGCATCCCCCTGGCGTTGGAGGACGGGGCCCAACGAGTCCCACTCGGTCTAGTCTCTTTTAAACTTTGGCCCTCTGACTTTAAACCTATACTCTTTAGTCTGACATTTCTCCACCCTATCTATGCTTCTCAACATTTTATATAGCAATGTTACAAAATTTTGAGATTTTAAAAATCAAGTCTGCAATTTATCCCATCAGATAAAGCATAAAAAGAAGTTTAATTTGACACCTAATTCACTTTCATATCTTCGGTATTAAGAAAGTTATGGCCATTTTCATACTCGGAAATGAGCATTTTGCTTCCCATTGCCTTTCAATTGACTTAACTCAAAAGCTGTGATCTAGAAAAGTTAAAAGTCCATAACATTCTTAAAAATTAAGAGAACTCAATGACATTTTCAGTTATTATAGATTGAAGCATTCTGAAACAAATATTAAACAATCTTACTTGGATTACCTGAAATTAAAGCATATAATTAGTTAGTTATCTAATTGTAGCTAATTACAAAATTCAATGAGTATCTAAACATCTATCAATTTCTTAAGAAAAAAAAAACTTTTTTTAAAATTGCCTAAGTGTCCAAATAACATTCACACAATATAACATAATTTTTAAATCTAATTTTCATGAATTTCTGGGCCAAATGGAAGGAATTTGGTGTTTTATGCCTGTAAATTAATGGCCATTTAAATCAACTAGCGAGTGGGTTTTAGCGGAATGCGGTGGATTGGAACGTTGCGGTTAGCGGTGAAGTCGGGGGGAAAAATACTGGGGGTTCATACATTTTTTTAGATCCCATTTCGCAACATAAAAATATTATTAAAGCCTCCCGAAAAACCAACTTTTAATATAAAAATAAAGTATTTACTTTTTTTTCTCCCCTACGGAAAATGCTTCCGGTGGTCTGCGGTCACGGCTTTTGAAGGTGATTTTTAAATTACTCTAGTTAATAAATAATTTAGAGTAATTTAAAAATACCTTCATTGATGAAATGTCGGAGCGATTTTTCTTCAGCAACCAAATCGCCCGACATTGATCGATTTGTCCTGCCTGTGAAAAAACGGCACTTTACCCCGCCCCCCTCTGCAAGGCGCTAAAGTCGCGCACACGGGGAGCGGCAGAAGTGCAGCGCCGGTAAAGGTAAGTTTTGCAACATACCTATTTTATATACTTAAGTTTTCCCTCAACCTCAAATGCTCAAAAGAAAATACAATCCAAGTTCGTCCTATCTCTCCTCATAGCTCATATTTTCTAATGAGGCTATATTTTACCCCAGGGTGTAAAAGTTAAATACTAGACAGCATATCTAAGATCAGAGGGGGAGTGTTTAAAGGTGCAAGGTGTTTCTTTTACAGAGAGTGGTGCGTACCTGATTCAGGGTGACAGTGGAAGCAGATGAAATAGTGCTCAGGCTTATTTGGTCTGCACATGAATATACAAGAAGTATGTTGAAATAGATTGGCATCATGTATGGCACAGATTGTGGGCTACATGGCCTGTTCCTGTGCTGTGGTGTTCTGTGGTCCAGGCAATATTCCAGAAAGCCTCTTCTGCATCCTCTCCAAAGATTTCTCATCCATCCTGTAATGGGGCGACCATAACTGCATGCAATACTCCAAATGCAATCAAACCAAAGGGCTAAAGCAACAACATGACTTTTCCATCTCTTATACACATTGTCCTGACACAGATCGGCTGAGGGAACAGTACAATGTCAAGGGTCGACTGGGCTTACATTCACTGGAATTTAGAAGGGGAGATGAGGAGCGATCTTATAGAAACATATAGCGCTCTTAAGGGATTGGACAGGCTGGATGCAGGGAAAATGTTCCCGTTGTTGGGGGAGTCCAGAACCAGGGGTCACAGTTTAAGAATAAGGAGTAGGTCATTTAGGACTGAGATGAGGAAAAACTTTTCACACAGAGTTCTGAATCTGTGGAATTCTCTGCCACAGAAGGCTGTGGAGGCCAATTCACTGGATATTTTCAAAATAGTTAGATATAGCTCTTAGGTCTAAAGGAATCAAGGGATATGGGGAGAAAGCAGGAACCGGGTACTGATTTTGGATGATCAGCCATGATCACATTGAATGGCAGTGCAGGCTCGAAGGGCCGAATGGCCTACTCCTGCAGCCACTAGGGGCGCCGCATTGATTGTAGGCCTACCCTTCTGTTCTTTTATCTTTTTTTAATTTCTTGTCTGTTTTAAATGTGTTTTGGAGGTTTTAGTTTTTTTATGTGGGGGAGGGGGGTAGGGTAAGGGGGAAACCGTTTCTGGCGAGGATGTGACTATCCTCTGAGTCGCGTTCTCGCCCCTCTCCTCGCGGCCTACCAACTGGATTGGCGCAGCCTTTCCTGCCGGGGACCGGCCAAAGATTCAGTGGCGGCACAGCACTGGATTCACCGCGGAGCGGGCGATGCCTTACCTGGATCGGCGTTTGAAAATCTGGAGCGTTGGGCCGGCTGCTTCAACATCGCGGAACTGGGGTTTGCTGAGCTTCCAGCGTGGGTGGCGCTGACTTCAACATCGCAGAGTCCTGGGACCTTTTGCCGAGGGCCGCCAACGTGAATCTCCGCCCAGCGCGGCCTGTGGACTTCGGGAGCCGCGGACTCCGGCAGGAAGTGGCCGATTCGGATGTCCAAGCCGCTGAGGTGGTTCTCCCATTCCAACGTCGGAGTTCCATCATCCCGGCCAGACGGCCTGAACGTCAGGCGACAGCAAGGGGTTTGGGAGCCGCCCTCAACCACAGGTGAACAGAGGAGGATGACTGCACTTTGGTGCCTTCCCTCACAGTGGGAAACTTTGATTCCGCTGTGTGGGGATGTCTGTGTTAAAGACGATCGTGTTCTGTGCTCTTTTTTATTCGTATGGCTGTATGGTGACCACACATTTCACTGTACCAATTGGTACATGTGACAAATAAATGTATCTTGTATCTTTCTATGTTTTTCTAAGGATGGTAGATGATGCAACACTCACCAGATGATGCAGGAGAAGCACCCTGACTCTGTAATATCCCTTTCATACTGATGATGCTTGTGGTTACGTTCATGTAACTCTTCATAGAAACATAGAAAATAGGTACAGGAGTAGGCCATTCGGCCCTTCGAGCCTGCACCGCCATTCAATGTGATCATGGCTGATCATCCAACTCAGTATCCCATACCTGCCTTCTCTCCATACCCCCTGATCCCTTTAGCCACAAGTGCCACATCCAACGCCCTCTTAAATATAGCCAATGAACTGGCCTCACTACCTTCTGTGGCAGAGAATTCCAGAGACTCACCACTCTCTGTGTAAAGAATGTTTTCCTCATTTCGGTCCTAAAGGAATTCCCCCTTATCCTTAGACTGTGACCCCTTGTTCTGGACTCCCCCAACATCGGGAACAATCTTCCAGCATCTAGCTTGTCCAACCCCTTAAGAATTTTGTAAGTTTCTATAAGATCCCCCCTCAATCTTCTAAATTCCAGCGACCTACTGACGCGAGGAAATGAGTGGCCAAAAGGCATCTGCAAATAATATCCCTCAAGTACTGCATCCATCAAAATGATACATCTGTCGCTCAGAACTGCCCTTCACAATAACCGATGCTGCAGGGCTCATTTACAACATTTTCTGCAGTTAAGCACATGGGCTCTTTGGTCAGCAACTCCTGGACACAGCCTTCACCAGCAAGGAGAAGACCAGCAGATTCATGGGAACACCAGCCACTGCAGGTTCTCTCCATATTACACACCACACTCTGTGGAAACATCAATGTCATTGATTCACCCCCATCGAGTCCAAATCCTGCAGCTGCCTGCCCAACATCCCCTAACAACAATGTGAGCTTGGGTTACACAAAAAGCTGGAGAAACTCAGCGGGTGCAGCAGCATCTAAGGAGTGAAGGAGATAGGCGACGTTTCGGGTCGAGACCCTTCTTCAGACTGGTCAGGGATCAGGGAAACGAGAGATATAAACAGTGATATGGAAAGATAAAGCAAGAACAATGAGTGAAAGATATGCAAAAAAGTATTGGCTTTATCCATTTCACCACCAACTTCCATCCGGCACTCAAATATACTTGGACCATTTCCGACATTTCCCTACCATTCCTTGACCTCACCATCTCTATTGCAGGTGACACACTCCTGACTGACATCCACTACAAACCAACTGACTCCCACAGCTACCTGGACTACTCTTCCTCCCACCCTGCTTCCTGTAAGGACTCCATCCCCTATTCCCAATTCCTCCGACTACGCCGCATCTGCTCCCAGGATGACGTGTTCCACACCAGGTCATCGCAAATGTCCTCGTTCTTCAGAGAACGGGGTTTCCCCTCCCCCACTATCGATGAGGCTCGCACCAGGGTCTCCTCCATACCCCGCAACACTGCCCTCTCTCCCCATTCCCCCACTCACAACAAGGGCCGAGTCCCCCTGGTCCTCACCTTTCACCCCACCAGCCAGCGCATACAACAGATAGTCCTCCGCCAGTTTCGCCACCTCCAACGTGACCCCTCCACTCGCCACATCTTCCCATCTCCCCCCCTATCTGCCTTCCGCAAAGACCACTCCCTCCGCAACTCCCTCGTCAATTCTTCCCTTCCCTCCTGCTCCACTCCTTCCCCGGGCACTTTCCCTTGCAACCGCAAGAGATGCTACACTTGTTCCTTCACCTCCCCCATCCACTCCTTTCAGGGACCCAAGCAGTCATTCCAAGTCCGACGGAGGTTCACCTGCACCTCCTCCAACCTCGTCTACTGCATCCGTTGCTCCAGATGCCAGCTAATCTACATCGGTGAGACCAAGCGGAGGCTAGGCGATCGTTTCGCCGAACACCTCCGCTCGGTCCGCAATAACCAACCCGACCTCCCGGTGGCTCAGCACTTCAACTCCCCCTCCCACTCCGTATCCGACCTCTCGGTCCTGGGCCTCCTCCATGGCCAGAGTGAACAACACCGCAAGTTTGAGGAACAACATCTCATATTCCGCGTGGGGAGTCTGCATCCTCTGGGCTTAAACATTGAATTTTCTCAATTCTGTTAACCCAGACTGCTCCTTTCCCCCCACCCCCCCACCTCTCCCTCAGCCCTCGGGCCCTGACATTCCTTCTCCATCTCCCCCCCCCCAAGTCGCACTAGCTTCTCATTTTCACACCAGAAACAGCTTACAATGGCCTGCTTTCCTTATCACCAATACTTTTTTGCATATCTTTCACTCATTGTTCTTGCTTTATCTCTCCATATCACTGTTTATATCTCTCGTTTCCCTGATCCCTGACCAGTCTGAAGAAGGTTCTCGACCCGAAACGTCGCCTATCTCCTTCACTCCTTAGATGCTGCTGCACCCGCTGAGTTTCTCCAGCTTTTTGTGTAACCCTCGATTCTCCAGCATCTGCAGTTCCTTCTTTAAAACAATGTGAGCTTGCTGTGGTACCAATTCAGTAAGAAAAATTACAGAAAATAATGTGATTGCACAGGAGAGGATCCAGAGGAGATTCAGGTCGGTGCCAGATTATTAAACTGGCAATGAGGAAATATTGGATCAATAGAAAATGAGTAATTAAGGTCCATCAAAATGAGAAAAAGTAGCATCGATCTGAGAAAAATGGCAGTGGCTTCCGACATCCCTAATTGTTCCAGTCCATCTACCCAGCTATGTGTTTGCCTTATTAGCCATGTTGTTTGCCTTGGCACAGAGGGTCAAAAAGCAGGGTTGGATGAACAAAAGATTTCAAGTGTGTAAGAAGGAACTGCAGATTCTAGACACAAAATGCTGCAGTAACTCAACGGGACAAGCAGCATCTCCGGAGAGATGGAATGGGTGAAGTTTCAGGTCGAGAGCCTTCTTCAGACTGGTTAGGGATAAGGGAAACGAGATGTAGAGAGATAAAGAAGAATGAATGAAAGATATGTAAAAAAGTAACAATGATAAAGGAAACAGGCCATTGTTAGCTGTTTGTTGGGTGAAAACGAGAAGCTGGTGTGACTTGGGTGTGGGAGGGATAGAGAGAGAGGGAATGCCGGGGTTACCTGAAGTGAGGGAAATCAATATTCATACCACTGGGCTGTAAGCTGCCCAAGCAAAAGATGAGTTGCTGTTCCTCCAATTTGGGTTTAGCCTCACTCTGACAATGGAGGAGACCGAGGACAGAAAGGTCTGTGTGGGAATGGGAAGGAGAATTAAAGTGGGTTACACAAAAAGCTGGAGAAACTCAGCGGGTGCAGCAGCATCTAAGGAGCGAAGGAGATAGGCGACGTTTCGGGTCGAGACCCTTCTTCTGAAGACCCTTCTTCTGCTGCACCCGCTGAGTTTCTCCAGCTTTTTGTGTAACCCTCGATTCTCCAGCATCTGCAGTTCCTTCTTTAACAGGAGAATTAAAGTGTTTGAAGTAATTTGTACAGGATTAGAGGCGACATAAGGAAGCTTTCAAGAGTATAGGAGTCTGGAACTCAGTGCCAGACAGCGTGGCAGTGGAAGCCCTCACCATGAGCTGTGATCTGCAGGATATAGAAGGTGCTACTCACTGCTTTACACTTGCTTCAAATGTCAACCACAACCCATAAACTCATTTCACAAAGCCCAGAGATCAACAGCCGAGCCCAGTGGAACCACGCAGTCCCTATTAGTTGTTTTGGTGTGCAAGTCCAGTCACTAACACAAGGAGACAAGATCCCAGGTGTACATTTAATGATTCACTGGTCAGGCCACCAGCCAGCTGACAGACACAATGTTCCCATCTCACGCACAGCAAACTCATGGATGGGCATTTTCTGGACATTCCTCATTCAGCTCCAGAGTGACATGAAGAGTGTCATTGTAGAATTGCCCCGTGCTGTTTGAACCCCCAAAGACCAGGAGTTTGAGGCAGGTCCCTGTGCTGCTCTGGCTCGAGCTCAGATACACCAGGCTGTGACCTGCTCGTGGTACAGAGCAGAGAGTGTGGTGGTACAGACTGCTCCAGCTGTAGGTGTCTGGGGTGGAGAGAGCAGAGAGGAAAGAGTTAGTGCTAGGCTTGACGTCCTTGTTAACTTGGTATGTTAAGCACAGACATTACGGGCTGAAGGGCCTCTGAGGATCCTTGCATTCGGCCGAATGCACTTTGGGAACTACACTCACCCCCCTGCAGGACCTGTACACCAGGAGGTGCTGATCCAGAGCCAGCAAGATAATGAAGGACCCCAACCACCCCAGCAACGGACTGTTCCAGCTGCTACGGTCAGGCAAGCGCCTCCGCTGTCACGCTGCGAGAGGATGAGACAGAGTTTCTTCCCACAGGCCATCAGGACTGTAAACTCTTATCTCAACAGGGGGTAATTTACTGTTGTGTCTTTTTTTTTCCTGAAATGTAAATACTGGTTCAGTTCTGTTGTTTTGAACAATCATTTTTGCACTTTCATTTCCCTGCACATCTTGTATGTGTATGTGGCAAATGAAGTTGACATGACTTGACATTGAGGGTAGGGAAGATTCAAACAAGAGGGCATGACATGAGAATTATGGGACAGAAGTTTAGGGGTAACATGAGGGGGAACTTCTTTACTCAGAGAGTGGTGGCTGTGTGAAATGATCTTCCAGCAAAAGTGGTGGAGGCAGGATTGATTTTAACATTTAGAAGTAAAGTGGATGGATATATGGACGGGAAGGGAATGGAGGGGTATGGTCTGAGTGCAGGTAGATGGGACTAGGGGAAAATAAATGGTCGGCACGGACTGGAAGGGCCGAGAAGGCCTGTTTCCGCGCTGTAATTGTTATATGGTTATATGGACTTGTTCCTGTGCCATACTCTTGCATGCCCTCAGTATAAATAGATGCCCGGCATTAATAGTTACTGCCTTATTGTCACATATTTGACAATTTTGCAAACATAAACGTCCATCCCCATCCTGGGTCAAGTGGGAGGTTACAGAGAGTGGTGGACACGGCCGAATCCACCCTCATCACAGGTACTGACCTCCCCACCACACACTGCCCGGTCCATCACAGGTACTGACCTCCCCACCATCGAAGGGATCTAAAGGAGCAGCTGCTTCAGAAAGGCAGCCAGCATCATCATGGACCTATACCACCCTGGCCACGCTCTCATTTCGTGCTTCATGAAGAAGAAGCATCAAGTCTGGAAACCGTGACCTCCGGGTTGAGGAACAGCTTCTTCCCAACAACCATCAGGCTCTTAAACACTACTAACACTAACCAAACTATAACTGTCTTGGTTGCTCTAGGGACTTGGTGCTTCTGTTTGCACTACTAGCATTTATTTATTTATTGAATGTTCTTTAGTTTATTGTATCTATGAGTACTGGACCTGTAGTGCTGCGACAAATAAAAATGCCATTGCTCTCTAATTGGTACAATTGACAACTAAACACACTTGACTCTGGACTCTTGCAGTCTGCCTCCATCACATGATGCCTCTGCTCCAGCCCAGGCTGCTTGTCATAATGTATTCATAAAGGTGGCCATACTACTCACAAGCCCGCCAGTCTATCCCTGGCCATTGGTCATGGTCTGCCTGCACAGCTGATCCTGTGTCTATACTCAGTCTTCCCGTGGATTTTGAAGCAACAGCAACAAAGAGAAGCAGGAGAAAGCACTGATTGGCTCTAGCCCAAGTGGGAGGAGAGTTCTCAGTGAGTCAGAGGGGGAAAACAGTTGACAACTGAGGAATTTGGTTTGTAAATTAGGCAATTGAACAGTCAATATAAGCAAGGCAGCTCTTGGGGAGCAGCAGTGAGGGAAGTGCCCTGTGAGTAAAGTGTGAGTCTTTGGCTCGAGAGTCTTCGGAGAGGAGGCTGCGCAAAACACTGGATAGGGAGAGACCGAGGCAAAAGAAGGAGATGTCAAGCAAGCTGATGCAGTGTGATGCTTGCAGTATGTGGGAGGTCAAGGACACTGCTGGTGCCTCTGGATGCTACAAATGTGAGAAGTGCATCCAGGTACAGCTCCTGAAGGACCGTGTTGGGGAACTGGAGAAACAAGTGGATGACCTCTGGTTCATCCGAGAAACTGAGTCGTTCCTCGACAAGTCCTTCAGTAAGATTGTTACACCCAAGGCACTAGAAGAGAGAAGGTGGGTGACGGTGAGAAAGGGAGGAAAACATGGAATGCAAAGGTCCCCGGGTGTTGTACCTCTTGTGAACAGGTTCACCCACGTGGAAGCTGCCGGGACAGAAGACGGTATCTCACTGAGCGGCGGACTGGCTTGCAAAACAAAAAGGGCTGATGAGCCAAAACCAAAGAGGCCAAAGTCGGGCAACGCCATTGTAGTTGGAGACTCCATTGTGAGAGGTACGGACAGGGGTTTTTGCGGCAACAGACGGGATTCCAGGATGGTGTGCTGCCTTCCTGGTGCCAGGATCCAGGATGTTACGGACAGAGTGCAGTCAATCCTCAAGGGCGAAGGTGAACAGCCGGAAGTGGTCGTGCATGTTGGCACAAATGATGTTGGAAAGAAGGGGATGAATATTTTGCAGCGGGACTTCAGAGAGCTTGGGAAAATGCTGAAAAGCAGGACTTCCAGGGTTGTTATCTCCGGTTTGCTTCCAGTTCCTCGTGCTGGCGAGAGCAGGAACAGGGAGATACGGGACCTGAATGTGTGGCTGAGGAACTGGTGCAGGGGGCAGGGATTTAGATTCTTAGATCACTGGGATCTGTTTTGGAGTAAGGGGGAACTGTACAAAAGGGACGGATTGCATCTTAACAGGTGGGGGACCAGCATTCTGGCCGGCAGGTTTGCCACTGCTACACGGATGGTTTTAAACTGAATAAGGGGGGTGGGGTGTCAAATGGGATAATCGAGAACGGAGTTAAAGGGAAAGAGAGTAAAGGGATGGTTAATGACCCCAGAATTAACGGGAAAGAAAGCTCACAAAGGGATAGGAGAGTATGGCCAAGTGTAATAGGGATCGATGTGAAAGGGGCCACTTGTCAACATAATTGTATAAGGAGTAAGAGTGTTGTAAAAACAAGCCTGAAGGCTTTGTGTCTCAATGCGAGGAGCATTCGTAATAAGGTGGATGAGTTGAAGGTGCAGATAGCGATTAATGACTATGCTATAGTTGGGATCACGGAGACATGGCTCCAGGATGACCAAGGCTGGGAGCTGAACATCCAGGGATATTCAATATTCAGGAGGGATAGACAAAAAGGAAAAGGAGGTGGGGTAGCGTTGCTGGTGAGAGAGGAGATTAATGCAATAGAAAGGAAGGACATTAGCGTGGAGGATGTGGAATCGATATGGGTAGAGCTGCGAAACTCTAAGGGGCAGAAAACGCTAGTGGGAGCTGTGTACAGGCCACCTAACAGTAGTATTGGAGTTGGGGATGGCATCAAACAGGAAATTAGAAATGCGTGCAAGAAGGGTAACACGGTTATAATGGGTGACTTCAATCTGCATGTAGATTGGGTGAATCAAATTGGCAGGGGTGCTGAGGAAGAGGATAGACTGGCAGGTGATTCTTAAAGGGTTGACGGTGGATGTGCAATGGAAGGTATTTAAAGACTGCATGGATGAAGTACAAAAGTTGTTCATACCAGTTTGGCAAAAGAATAAATCGGGGAAGGTGGTGCATCCATGGATAACAAAGGAAATCAGGGTTAGTATAAAAACAAAAGATGAGGCATACAAATTTGCCAGAAAAAGCAGCCTACCGGAGGACTGGGAGAAATTCAGAATCCAGCAGAGGAGGATAAAGGGCTTAATTAGGAAAGGGAAAATAGATTATGAAAGGAAACTGGCAGGGAACATAAAAACTGACTGCAAAAGTTTTTATAGATATGTGAAGAGAAAGAGACTAGTTAAAACAAATGTTGGTCCCTTGCAGTCAGAAACAGGTGAATTGATCATGGGGAACAAGGACATGGCAGACCAATTCAATAACTACTTTGGTTCTGTATTCACTAAGGAAGACATAAATAATCTGCCGGAAATAGCAGTGGAACAGGGGTCAAATAAGATGGAGGAACTGAGTGAAATCCAGGTTAGCCGGGAGGTGGTGTTGGGTAAATTGAACGGATTGAAGGCCGATAAATCCCCAGGGCCAGATAGTCTGCATCCCAGAGTACTCAAGGAGGTAGCCACAGAAATAGTGGATGCATTAGTGATAATTTTTCAAAATTCCTTAGATTCTGGAGTAGTTCCTGAGGATTGGAGGGTAGCTAATGTAACCCCACTTTTTAAAAAAGGAGGGAGAGAGAAAGCGGGGAATTACAGACCAGTTAGTCTAACATCGGTAGTGGGGAAACTGCTAGAGTCAGTTATTAAAGATGGGATAGCAGCGCATTTGGAAAGTGGTGAAATCATTGGACAAAGTCAGCATGGATTTACGAAAGGTAAATCATGTCTGACAAATCTGATAGAATTTTTCGAGGATGTAACTAGTAGAGTGGATAAGGGAGAACCAGTGGATGTGTTATATCTAGACTTTCAGAAGGCTTTCGACAAGGTCCCGCATAAGAGATTAGCATACAAACTTAAAGCACACGGTATTGGGGGTTCATTATTGATGTGGATAAAGAACTGGCTAGCAGATAGGAGGCAAAGGGTAGGAGTAAACGGGTCCTTTTCCGAATGGCAGGCAGTGACTAGTGGGGTGCCGCAAGGCTCAGTGCTGGGACCCCAGCTATTTACAATATATATTAATGATTTGGACGAGGGAATTCAATGCAACATCTCCAAATTTGCAGATGATACCAAGCTGGGGGGGTATAGTTAGGTGTGAGGAGGATGCTAGGAGGCTGCAGGGTGATTTGGATAGGCTGAGTGAATGGGCAGATGCATGGCAGATGCAGTATAATGTGGATAAATGTGAGGTTATCCACTTTGGTGGCAAAAACATGAGGGTAGACTATTATCTGAATGGTGGCAGATTAGGAAAGGGGGAGATGCAATGGGACCTGGGTGTCATGGTACACCAGTCATTGAAAGTAGGCATGCAGGTGCAGCAGGCAGTGAAGAAAGCAAATGGTATGTTAGCATTCATAGCGAAAGGATTTGAGTATAGGAGCAGGGAGGTTCTACTGCAGTTGTACAGGGTTTTGGTGAGGCCACACCTGGAGTATTGCGTACAGTTTTGGTCTCCAAATCTGAGGAAAGACATCCTTGCCATAGAGGGGGTACAGAGAAGATTCACCAGACTGATTCCTGGGATGTCAGGACTTTCATATGAGGAAAGATTGGATAGACTCGGCTTGTACTCACTGGAATTTAGAAGATTGAGAGGGGATCTTATAGAAACTTACAAAATTCTTAAGGGGTTGGACAAGCTAGATGCTGGAAGATTGTTCCCGATGTTGGGGGAGTCCAGAACAAGGGGTCACAGTCTAAGGATAAGGGGGAATTCCTTTAGGACCGAAATGAGGAAAACATTCTTTACACAGAGAGTGGTGAGTCTCTGGAATTCTCTGCCACAGAAGGTAGTTGAGGCCAGTTCATTGGCTATATTTAAGAGGGCGTTAGATGTGGCACTTGTGGCTAAAGGGATCAGGGGATATGGAGAGAAGGCAGGTATGGGATACTGAGTTGGATGATCAGCCATGATCACATTGAATGGCGGTGCAGGCTCGAAGGGCCGAATGGCCTACTCCTGCACCTATTTTCTATGTTTCTATGTATAGATGAACAGAAGTCAAGTTTGTGGGCAGTCAGAAAATACACAACAACCAACAACAAGACCAGCAAACTAATTGTTGGTCAGAAAGGGGAAGCCAGGAGAGCAGGGACCAGTTTTCATTGGTAGGTTGGTGGTGGAGAGTCAGCAACTTCATATTCCTGGGTTAACATCTTGTTAGACCTGCTCCAGCGCAGCACATGGATGTGATCGGGTAGAGGGTACACCAGGTAGAGGGCACACCAGGTAGAGGATACACCAGCCCCGTTACTTCCTGACAAGTTTAAAGAGATTTGTAATCCCACCGTATACTCCAACAAACATCTACGGATGTATTGCAAGAGGCAGCAGAGAGAGGTGGACTGAGCCCAATAGTGGCATTTTAAGACTCTCTTAGATCGGATATGCAGGAAATGCAAGGATATGGATCAAGTGCGGACACAGGAGATCAGTTTAACTTTGCATCATGTTCGACGTGTCCTTCTGCAGTTGTACAGAGCCCCAGTGAGACCACACCTGGAGTATTGTGTAGCAATGTTACAACATTTTGAGATTTAAAAAATCAAGTCTGCAATTTATCCCATCAGATAAAGCATAAAAAGAAGTTTAATTTGACACCTAATTCACTTTCATATCTTCAGTATTAACAAAGTTATGACCATTTTCATACTCGGAAATTAGCATCTTGTTCCCCATTGCCTTTCAATTGACTTAACTCAAAAGCTGTGATCTGGAGCAGTTAAAAGCCTATACGTTCTTAAAAATTAAGAGAACTCAATGAAATTTTCAGTTATTATAGATTGAAGCATTCTGAAACAAATATGAAACAATCTTACTTGGATGACCTGAAATTAAAGCATATAATTAGTTAGTTATCTAATTATAGCTAATTACAAAATTCAATGAGATCTAAACATCTATCCATTTCTTAAGAAAAGATAAACTTTTTTAAAATTGCCTAAGTGTCCAAATAACATTCACACAATAATCCACAATATAACATAATTTTTAAATCTCATTTTCATGAATTTATAGGCCAAATGGAAGGAATTTAGTGTTTAATGCCTGTAAATTAATGGCCATTTAAGTCAACTAGCGAGTGCGTTTTAGTGGAATGCGGTGGATTAGAACATTGCGGTTTGCAGTGAAGTCAGTATTAAAAATACAGCCTGTTCATACATTTTTTTTGTCCCCTTTTCGCAACATGAAAATGTGATTAAAGCCTCCCTAAAACCCAATTTTTTATGTAAAAATAAACGTGTAGCTTCTTTTATCGCCTACCTTAGGTCCGTTCCGCTGTCACCGTTCAGAGCTTTAGAAGATGATTTTTAAACTACTCTAGTTAATAAATAATCTAGCGCAGTTTAAAAATACCTTTATGAATGAAATGTCGGAGCGATTTCTCTTTAGCGACGAAATCACCCGACATGGATTGACTTGGACTACCTAGAAAAAAATTGGCTTTTTAAACCCGCCCCCCCCCCCCGAAAGGCGCCAAAGTCGCGCACACGGGGAGCGGCAGAACTGCAGCGCTGCTCAAGGTAGGTATTGTAACATACCTACATTGTGTGCTGTTTTGGTCCCCTAATTTGAGGAAGGACATTCTTGTTATTGGGGGAGTGCAGCGTAGGTTTACAAGGTTAATTCCCGGGATGGCGGGACTGCCATATGTTGAGAGAATGGAGCGGCTGGGCTTGTATACTCTGGAGTTTAGAAGGACGAGAGGGGATCTTATTGAAACGTATAAGATTATTAAGGGTTTGGACACGCTAGAGGCAGGAAACATGTTCCCATTGTTGGGGGAGTCCAGAACCAGGGCCACAGTTTAAGAATAAGGGGTAGGCCATTTAGAACAGAGACGAGGAAACACTTATTCACACAGAGAGTTGTGAGTCTGTGGAATTCTCTGCCTCAGAGGGTGGTGGAGGCCGGATCTCTGGATACTTTCAAGAGAGAGCTAGATAGAGCTCTTAAAGGTAGCAGAGTCAGAGGATATGGGGAGAAGGCAGGAACGGGGTACTGATTGGGGATGATTAGGCATGATCACATTGAATGGCGGTGCTGCCTCGACAGGCTGGATGGCCTACTCCTGCACCTATTGTCTGTTGCTCTCCCTACATGCACCGCTCGCCGTGGAAGCTAGGGAGACCCCTCAAGGAAGGCAGCAGAAGCGGAAGATAAGCAGAAGGAAAGAGTAAATGACAGAATCAATGGAACTTATTTCCTGAGTGTTAACAATTCAATATCTTACACGGAAGTCATGGTGGGACCTTCAGCATTCATGTCCGTATATGGACACAGGGAGGACCACCCGAAACAACCTCTTTGCTCAACCGACAACCAACGGAAATTCTGAAACTGCAGCCACAGCAAGATTGCTGCGGAAGTCACTCAATGGGCAGACGGTCAGAATCACTGCCACCTACACCCAGTGAAGAGTCAGGATAGCCAGGCAGATGAGATGTTGTCTTACCAGCGTTGAAGATGAATACATCGTGCAGGGCGCCGGCCAGGTTGTATCCTCCGCTTATCAGGACTTTATTATCACCCACAGGCAAAGCAGCGTGGCGACTGAAACAAAAACACCTGCATTTATATGGAACCTAATGTACACCGTCCCATCACACTCCAGGAGTCCGACACAGAGTGAAGCTCCCTCTACACCATCCCATCACACACTCCCAGTGCCTTCTCAATATTATACGTCAGTCCCTTATGATGAGCAGATCCTGATCCCTGATAACTAACTAGCCGTTGCTTCACCATGAGGTCACACACTTTCTCAGGAACACCATCTCCCCACTGCTTGCCAGTTTCCACAACTCCGCGTTTACCCAAGACAGGACCTACCATCGTGGTGCTGGAGGTCCTGGTATGTGTACATGAACGTACTCCATGAAACCTAGGAGAAATGGACATGGGTTTGGGTTAGAGACAGCAGACAGGTGACACCAGTCGACATTCATCCAGTATTTCAATCCCGAATAATGAATGCACGGTCTTTTACCCAGGGTAGGGCAATCAAGAACCAGAGGACATGAGATAAAAATAAATTGGAGGATTGGGGGATGGGAGATTACCCTAGGGAGGGAGAAGGGTCTGGATCTGGATGTAGTACGCTAAAGAGCATCACTCAGCACTGGACAATGAAACATTTATTTTTAACATTTTATATTCAAGTCATTTAACCTACAAACCTGTACCTCTTTGTAGTGTGGGAGGAAACCGAAGATCTCGGAGAAAACCCATGGGAGAACGTACAAACTCCATACAGACAGTACCCGTAGTTGGGATCGAACCCGGGTCTCTGGCGCTGCATTTTGCTGTAAGGCAGCAACTCTACCGCTGCGCCACCGTGACTGCCAGGGGATCAGGATGATCAGGACAGTGGGAGATGTGCGCACTGGGGTGGGGTTGCCGCAGGAAGCAGATGTCGCCAACTCCCACATTCCCAATCCCGAAGCCGGCTTCTACTCACCCAGATCCAGGATGTGAAGATCGTTGAGGAACACACGGCTCCGACTGCCTCCGAACAGGATCAGCTTGTCTTTCAGGAGAGTGGCCGAGTGTCTGGGGAATGAGGGAGGGAGGGAGAGAGGGGGCACAGTTCCGTGAGGCATGGACAACCCCCCTGCTGCCTCTCCCCACACTCTGACTGGATAAATGGAACAGGTCAGCTTCCCACCAGAGCAGGGGACAGCCTTATTCACTGGGCAACAGACTCACATCCTAGAGCATCGCTGTCCCAATTCCCTCTGCACTCCAGTAATTGGTAACCCAGCAGGCACAGATAGAGTAGATAATCAGAACCTTCTCCCCCATGGTGGAAATGTCAAAGGCCAGAGGGCAAGGGGGGAACATTTAAAGGAGGTTGTTTCGTTTGTAAAGTTTGTAGAGCAGACAGATGTGGGAGTGCAGGTGATTAATTCCTTGAAGGTGGCATCACAGGTAGATAATGGTGTAAGAGGCATTACACCATTTGTCAGCATTAATTGGTCAGGGTATCAATTGGTCAGGAGCGAGAATTGGAAGAGCTAATATGTAAGGAGATAGCAGATATTAGTAGTAAGCAGATATTAGTAGTAAGCACAAAGTAGTGATTGTGGGAGATTTCAATTTTCCAAAAAAACACATTCTGTAAATGGGCCGGATGGTTTGGAGTTTGTTAAATGTGTGCAGGATAGTTTTTTGCAGCAATACATAGAAGTATCGACCAGAGAAGGGGCAGTGTTGGACCTCCTGTTAGGAAATGAAGCAGGTCAGGTGACGGAGGTATGCATTGGTGAGCACTTCGGGACCAGTGATCACAATACCATTAGTTTCAATATAATTATGGAGAGAGTCAGAACTGGACCTAGGGTTGAGATTTTTGATTGGAGAAAGGCTAACTTTGAGGGAATGCGTAATGATTTAAAAGGAGTGAATTAGGACATTTTGTTTTATGGTAAGGATGTAGAAGAGAAATGGAGGACATTTGAAGGGGAAATTGTAAGAGTACAGAATCTTTATGTCCCTGTTCAGTTGAAAGGAAATAGTAAAAATCAGAAAGAGCCATGGTTTTCAAGGGAAATTGGACACTTGGTTCGAAAAAAGAGAGATATCTCAATAATTATAGGAGGCATGGAGTAAATGAGGTGCTAGATGAGTATAAAGAATGTAAAAATAATCTTAAGAAAGAAATAAGAAAAGCTAAAAGACGATATGAGGTTGCTTTGGCAAGAAAGGTGAAAGTAAATCCAAAGGGTTTCTACAGCTATATTAATAGCAAAAGGATAACGAGGGATAAAATTGGACCATTCGAGAGCCAGAATGGACAGCTATCTGCACAGCCAAAAGAGATGGGGGAGATATTGAACAATTTATTTTCTTTGGTATTCACCAAGGAGAAGGATATTGAACTCTGTGAGGTAAGGGAAAAAAGTAGAGTAGCTATGGAAACTATGAGATTCAAAGAGGAGGAAGTACTGACACTTTTGAAAAATATAAAAATGGATAAATCTCCAGGTCCTGACAGGATATTCCTCAGGACATTGAGGGAAGTTAGTGTAGAAATAGTAGGGGCTATGACAGAAATATTTCAAATGTCATTGGAAATGGGAATAGTGCCGGAGGATTGGCGTACTGCGCATGTTGTTCCATTGTTTAAAAAGGGGTCAAAGAATAAACCTAGCAATTATAGACCTGTTAGTTTGACGATAGTGGTGGGCAAATTAATGGAAAGGATACTTAGAGATAATATATATAAGCATCTGGATAAACAGGTTCTGATCAAGAACAGTCAACATGGATTTGTGCCTGGAAGGTCATGTTTGACAAACCTTCTTGTATTTTTTGAAGAGGTTACTAGGGAAATTTATGAGGGTAATGCAGTGGATGTTGTCTATATGGATTTCAGTAAGGCCTTTGACAAGGTTCCCCATGGAAGGTTGGTTAAGAAGGTTCAATTTTTGGGTGTTAATGGTGGAGTAGCAAGATGGATTCAACAGTGGCTGAATGGGAGATGCCAGAGAGTAATGGCGGATGGCTGTTTGTCAGGTTGGAAGCCGGTGACCAGTGGGGTGCCTCAGGGATCTGTGTTGGGTCCACTGTTGTTTGTCATGTACATCAATGATCTAGATGATGGGGTGGAAAATTGGATAAATATGCAGATGATACTAAGATAGGTGGTGCTGTGGATAATGAAGTAGATTTTCAAAGTCTACAGAGAGATTTGGGCCATTTGGAAAAGTGGGCTGAAAGATGGCAGATGGAGTTTAATGCTGATAAGTGTGAGGTGCTACATCTTGGCAGGACAAATCAAAATAGGACGTACATGGTAAATAGTAGGGAATTGAGGAATGCTGTGGAACAGAGGGATCTAGGAATAACTGTGCATAGTTCCCTGAAAGTGGAATCGCATGTAGATAGGATGGTAAAGAAAGCTTTTGGTGTGCTGGCCTTTATAAATCAGAGCATTGAATATAGGAGTAGGGAAGTAATGTTAAAATTGTACAAGGCATTGGTGAGACCAATTCTGGAGTATGGTGTACAATATTGGTCGCCTAATTATAGGAAGGATGTCAACAAAATAGAGAGAGTACAGAGGAGATTTACTAGAATATTGCCTGGGTTCCAGCAACTAAGTTACAGAGGAAGGTTGAACAAGTTAGGTCTTTATTCTTTGGAGCGCAGAAGGTTAAGGGGGGACTTGATTGAGGTCTTTAAAATGATGAAAGGGATAGACAGAGTTGACGTGGATAACCTTTTCCCATTGAGGGTAGGGAAGATTCAAACAAGAGGGCATGACATGAGAATTAAAGAACAGAAGTTTAGGGGTAACATGAGGGGGAACTTCTTTACTCAGAGAGTGGTGGCTGTGTGGAATGATCTTCCAGCAGAAGGCAGGATCGATTTTAACATTTAAAAGTAAAGTGGATAGGTATATGGACGGGAAGGGAATGGAGGGGTATGGTCTGAGTGCAGGTAGATGGGACTAAGGGAAAATAGATGGTCGGCACGGACTTGAAGGACCGAGAAGGCCTGTTTCCGTGCTGTAATTGTTATATGGTTATAAGTATAGATGCTGGGTTGCTGTGTTGTGCAAGTCAGTTGTGAGGCCACACGGAGTATTGCTCACTTTGCTGTAGGAATGATGTTATTAAGCTGGGAAGAGTGCAAAGATTTACGAGGATGTTTCCAGGACTTGAGGGCCTGAGCTGTAGGGAGAGGTTGGGCTGGCTAGGTCTGAGGGGTGATCTGATAAGGTGTGTAAAATAATGAGGGGGATTGGGTCATTAAGGTCAACTTGGTTGAAATGGACAAGTTGCGCTGAAGTACGTGCTTCCGTGTGATACAAACGGCATTTATTTTATACATGGAGGGTGGTGGGTGCCAGGAATGCACTGCCAGGGTTGGTGGTGACATTTAGCAGGCATGGTGGTGACGCACATGGATACACAGGAAATGGAGACTAGTTTAACTTGGCATCATGTTCAGTATGGACATTGTACGCCAAAGGGCCTGTGCCGTAGTTTTCTTGCTGGCAGCTCAGGGCTGAATGGCCTCCTCCTGTGTCACCACACGTCCGGCTGGAGTGAGCAGCTCCGGGCTGCCCCCCGCTGGCCATTTGCAACCGCTGCGGCGAGCTACTTACCCGCAGCGAGGCAGCGGCCTGTCACCCATCACAATGGGCTGGTACCAGATCTCGTGCTCGCGGTTGAAGATGTAGAGGGAGTTGCTGTAGATCTGCCCACCGTGGTGGGGCCGGAAGAGGCAGCCGCCAAATATAAATAGCTCTCGCTGGAAGACGGCCGCACTGTGGTACGACAGCGAGGGAACCTTCCCCTTCCCCTGCGGAAGGAAGGCAGAGGCAGGCCATTAACCCCCCCCACCCCATACCTCACGTGCAGCTAAATGCCCCGGCTCCCAGCGGCACAGAGGTGCCCAAACCCAGCAGCACAGGAGAGAGCGGGAAGGTGGTGTGTGGCCCACTGGCCTCCATCACACAGAGCGGGGAAGGTGGTGTGTGGCTCACTGGCCTCCACCACACAGTGGGCAGACTACAGGACGTCATGATGCAGTGACACAAGTGATTGGTGAGACCACACTGGGACCACTCTGTGCGGTTCTCGTCGTCCAGATACAGGAAGGATGTCATTATGTTGGGAAAAGCGCGGGAAAAAAAAAACAGGATGTGACCGGGACTGGAAGATTGAAATACAAGGAGAGGCTGATTGGGCTATGACTTTTTACATTGGATCGTAGGAGGCTGAGGGGTAACCTTATGGAGGTTTATAAAGTCATAAAAGACATAGATAAGAAAAATAATTATAGTCTTTTGTCCAGGATAGGAGAGTCTAAAACCAGAGGAAAGGTTTAAAGTGAAAGAGGAAAGATTTAACAGGAACCTGAGGGGTGACTTTTTCCAGGGTGGTGAGTGTATGGAATGAGTTGCCAGAGGTCATTAAGGCAGGGACTATAATTACATTCAGAAGACATCTGGAGATATAGAGAGGAAAGATTTAGAGTAATATGGGCCAAATACAGGCAAATGGGACTAACTCTGATAGGCAACTTGCTCAGCATGAACGAGTTGGGCCAAAGGGCCTGATTTCATGCTGTGTGACTAAAGGGCCTGTCCCATTTGGCGGGTTTTTCGGCGGCTGCCAGACTCATTGACTGACGTATCAGGTCACTGAAAAAGTCGCGGCTTGATGACGTTTGACACGCAGTGTTTTTTCAAGTGTCGCAACATTTTTTTGTTGCCACTGGATTTTGAAACGTTCAAAATCTTTTGGCCACACCGATATGACGCTGGCAGTGGCTGAAGAAATCGGCAAGTGGGACAGGTCCTTGACTACTCGGGTCAAACCATGACACCAACCACGGATGGCGAGAGGAATTTATCAACAGAAACCAGCCTCTGCTTCTCTCTCTTCACCTGAATGTCTGTAACATGTTAGGTTTAATTTCTGAGAGACAATAGACAATAGGAGCAGGAGGCCATCAGCCCTTCGAGCCAGCACCGCCATTCAATGTGATCATGGCTGATCATCCCCAATCAGTACCCCGTTCCTGCCTTCTCCCCATATCTACCGACTGCACTATCTTTAAGAGCCCCATCTAGCTCTCTCTTGAAAGCATCCAGAGAACCTGCCGCCCTTTGAGGCAGAGAATACCACAGACTCACAACTCTCCGTGTGAAAAAGTGTTTCCTCGTCTCCGTTCTAAATGGCTTACTCCTTATTCTTAAACTGTGGCCCCCGGTTCTGGACTCCCCCAACATCGGGAACATCAGATACATCAGGCAGTGAAGAAAGCGAATGGCATGTTGGCCATTATAACAAGAGGAGTCGAGTATAGGAGCAAAGAGGTCCTTATGCTGTTGTGCAGTTGTAGTGAGACTTCACCTGGAGTATTGTGGGCAGTTTTGGTCCCCTAATTTGAGGAAGGACATTCTTGAGATATCTGGCACCAGTGTGTTTTTTTTCAATATTGACTTTGGCTTATTATTGCCGCGTTTACCGAGATTCAGTGACAAGATGTTTTACTTGCTCTCCAATCCAATCAAATCAAACTACACATGAATATAACCAAGCCGTACAGTCTGAGCATAGTGAAAAATACCAGAATGCACAATATGCGACAGCTAGAAATACTGATAGATTTACTGGTGGAAGAGGGATTTAAAGTGGAGCGATTGTATCAGCTGATTGCAGATCCTCGTCAGCGGGTAAATTGACTCGATGGGCCGAATGGCCTACTTCTGCTCCAATGACTTATGAACACTCTGGCGCCATCTTGCCAATGGATTTATCTTGGTTTTAGGGATCGAGGGTGACAGAAGCAGGCAGATGGAGCTAGGATACAGAGCCTCATTGAACAGGAATGCAGCATAGAGGGGCTGTGCCCTCATCTTCCTGGGGCAACAGGCTCCAGGGATCAACAGCCTCCCGTGATCCAGTCAACGACTGTCCCTACTTACAATCACCACGGACCACTTCCAGGCCAAGGTGTCCAGGATGTAGACGTTATTGAAACATTCTCCATCTTTCTTTCCCCCAAATATGTAAATAATTTTGGCGTCAGGGTCATAGGTGGCAGAGTGACCGCGAACACATTGTGGGATGGGGATGTTCAGCGTGGAAGTCGTCTCCAAGGGAAACCAGAAAATGTCACCATTGTCTGCAGGGAAGACCAGAAGGCAGAGGTCATTCATGCTGATGAAACCCATGAGAACACTGCACCGGTTTTGTAGTGAGGGAGGAGTGAGAAATAGAGGGAGCACTAGTCGGCATCAACTCGTGGTGCAGCCTCTCCATCATCTCACACCTTCCTGCCACCGTACCCACCCTCCTCCGGTGTCTCCCCAGTCCTCCAATGCCAGTGTGAAATGGTTTTATCAATAGTGTTCAGAGGGAGGGGTGCCGTGGGCTGTGTGAGGCCAGCACCCAGGTGGTCAGGCAAGCAGTGGATACAACTCTCCCCAGTGTGTCCGCGTCATGGATAACCTCACCCAGACACCCGTGCATCAGCACCACCTGAGGGACCATTCAGCCCACTGCCTGCCCTGCTGTACCCAGGCCCAGCCAGCTACTTGGATAAATCCACAGCTGCACCGGAGATGTTGCCCTCGTTGAAGACGGCAGTTAGGTTCTGCCAACAAAGGAGACTGAGGGTTACACAAAAAGCTGGAGAAACTCAGCGGGTGCAGCAGCATCTAAGGAGCGAAGGAGATAGGCGACGTTTCGGGTCGAGACCCTTCTTCAGACCTAGATGCTGCTGCACCCGCTGAGTTTCTCCAGCTTTTTGTGTAACCCTCGATTCTCCAGCATCTGCAGTTCCTTCTTTAACACAAAGGAGACTGAGGAACGGTTTCACAAGTGTAAAAACTAGTTTTTCTGTTCATTCTTGGAAGTGCAGGAGGCCGAGGGATGATCTTATGGTGTATAAAATCACAAAGGAAATAGATAGGGTGAAAGCACAGTCTTTTACCCAGAGTAGGGGAATCAAGAACCAGAGGACACATACTGTACATTTAAGGTGAGAGGGGAAAAATTTAAAACCTTTCACACAGAGGGTGGTGGGTGTATGGAACGAGCTGCCGGAGGAAGTAGTTGAGGCAGGGACCATAACAGTATTCAAAACACATTTGGACAGGTACATGGATAAGAAAGGTTTAGAGGGATATGGGGCAAACTCAGGCAAATGGGATTGGATTAGTTGAGCATCTTGGTTGGCGCTGATGAGTTGGGTTGGAGCACCCGTTTCCATGCTGTATGAACTTGTTACTCCTGACGCAAGAAAAGGTCGGGGTCTGGAACTCATTGCCTGAGAGAGAAGCAAAGCCTGCGCTTAAACTGTACCTGGATGAGGCCTTGAAGAGCAGCGACCCAGAGGGGCCGACCAGGAGGTGGAAACAACCTGCTCCATTTTGGGCTGGCACACACCTGCTGGGCTGAATGGTCGCCTTCCCCGACATAAAGCCCTGAAGCTCGTCAGCAGGGTGATGGCACTCACCAATCTCCAGCCTCCACAGCCCATCCTTACTGTAGCGACTCCCTGCTCCTTCTCCTCCAATGAGAATGGCCGTGTCAGGGTCACTGAGGCACAAGGTGTGATCCCAGCGTGGGCTGGGACAAGCTGTGGACACCGACAGAGGCATCAGCCCCCAGCTCAGGTAGACACACCTGCATCATCGCCCCCCCCCCCCAGCTCAGGTAGACACACCTGCATCATCGCCCCCCCCCCCAGCTCAGGTAGACACACCTGCATCATCCCCCCCCCCCCCAGCTCAGGTAGACACACCTGCATCATCGCCCCCCTCCCCCCAGCTCAGATAGACACACCTGCATCATCGCCCCTCCCCCCAGCTCAGGTAGACACACCTGCATCATCGCCCCCCCCCCCCAGCTCAGGTAGACACACCTGCATCATCGCCCCCCCCCCCCAGCTCAGGTAGACACACCTGCATCATCGCCCCCCCCCCCAGCTCAGGTAGACACACCTGCATCATCCCCCCCCCCCCCAGCTCAGGTAGACACACCTGCATCATCGCCCCCCCCCCCCCAGCTCAGGTAGACACACCTGCATCATCGCCCCCCCCCAGCTCAGGTAGACACACCTGCATCATCCCCCCCCCCCCAGCTCAGGTAGACACACCTGCATCATCGCCCCCCCCCCCCCCCCAGCTCAGGTAGACACACCTGCATCATCGCCCCCCCCCCCAGCTCAGGTAGACACACCTGCATCATCGCCCCCCCCCCCCAGCTCAGGTAGACACACCTGCATCATCGCCCCCCCCCTCCCCAGCTCAGGTAGACACACCTGCATCATCGCCCCCCCCCCCAGCTCAGGTAGACACACCTGCATCATCCCCCCCCCCCCAGCTCAGGTAGACACACCTGCATCATCGCCCCCCCCCCCCCAGCTCAGGTAGACACACCTGCATCATCGCCCCCCCCCCCCCCAGCTCAGGTAGACACACCTGCATCATCGCCCCCCCCCCCCCCAGCTCAGGTAGACACACCTGCATCATCAGCCAGGACAGTTGCCTCACTTTAAACCACTTCTAAGTGGCGCAGTAGTAGAGTTGTTGCCTCACAGGGCTGAAGACCCGGGTTTGATCCTGATTACGGGTGCTGTCAATACAGAGTTCGTACGTCCTCCCTGTGACCTGTGTGGGTTTTCTCCGGGTGCTCCGGTTGCCTCCCACATCCCAAAGATGTACAGGTTTGTAGTTAATTGGCTTGCTCCTTATTGTGCGTAAGTTTCGTGCCAGTGTGCAGGGATGGCTGATCAGCGTGGACTCAGTGGGCCGAAGGGCTTGTTGCCGCACTGTATATCTAAACCTACTAAACAGCGGACCGGCACGAGCTAGGGTCAGCGGTGCTGCTGCACAGGGCCTGATGCCCCTCAGAGTGAAATGTGAGTGTCTGCTGCAGAGGCCCAGCACCATCCACATGACAGCCCGCGGGACAGATGATTCAGTAGCTCACAGGGAGCCCAGAGAACATGCCTATCACATGTGAAGTGTGGAAGGGCTACTCATGCAGTCCTTGCCTGAGGCTTGTGTGATGGACCCTCACATGCCTGGAGCTGGACTATTTCATTCCTTAATACCCTTCTCCACCTATCCAAAGGTTCCAGCAATGACAGGAGTTTCCCCACCCCCCCCCCCCCCCCTTCCTCTCCTTCCTGAGATGAGGATTGTCCCTGGAACTCCTCCTCACCATCCACTGATAATCATAGACAACAAGAGAGAGAAGCAGACGTGCGTCGGGGCTCCGCTCTGTGACAGCCATGCCCGGGAGCTCAGTCTGCAGTTTCCAGCACCGTGCTGACTGAGGTGGGCATTGGGGTAAGGCAGATGCTCGCCTCCCTCCCTCCCTCAATCCCATCAGCTTCAGGACTACGGAACGTTCCCAGCTCAAGGTTTACTCACTGTGTCGCCTCCTCTCATCCGACTCCATCTCTGGAATACAAAAGCAAGCCTCAGTCACCAGTGCTGTCACATCAACACCTCATAACCTCATAAGTGATAGAAGCAGAACTAGGCCATTTGGCCCATCAAGTGCACACTGCCATTCAATCATGGCCGATCTATCTCTCTCTCCTAACCCCATTCGCCTGCCTTCTCCCCATAACCACCAACACCCGCACTAATCAAGAATCTATCTCTGCCTTAAAAATGTCCGCTGACTTGGCTTCCAAAGCCGTCTGTGGCAATGAATTCCACAGATTCACCACCCTCTGACTAAAGAAATTCCTCCTCATATCCTTCCTAAAGAAACGTCCTTTAATTCGGAGGCTATGTCCTCTAGTCCGAGACTCTCCCACTAGTGGAGGCATCCTCTCCAGATGCAAGATGCATCCATTCTCAGCTCACAGCAGCATCCTGAGGGAGCAGCAGTGGTGATCCTGGATGGCCAACCTCCTGTCCCCTCTTCCACCACCAAATGGTGGGAAGATCCTTACCCATCCCTCTCTCCTCCTGTGCTGAAACCACTATGGTTTAGGGGAGAGTTGCAGGTTCCCATCTTGCTGTGTGTGAAATCGCCACCACCAATTGAAGGCTCTGCCTCCTTGCTCCAGAACTTCACCCCTCCTCCCCAGTGGTATGGGATCTTCCTGTTCCCACCACTGAAACATCCAGTCCCCTCAAGCCTTCATGTTTTCCCCAGCTACTAATATCCTGCCTCGTGTCTAGATTGTCCTCTGCGGCTTTCATTGGGGCAGGCAGGAGTGATATGGCAGCATTTGTACTGAGCCACGGGTTGTGAGCTAGGGCAGAAAGAAATAGAATACAGAGTAGTACAGGCCCTTCGGCCCACAATGCGTGCGTGCAGAACACGATGCCAAAGCCAACACTGATCAGTCTGCACATAACCCATATATACCTGCTTATCTAAAAGTTTCAAACACCAGTATTGTATCTGCTTCCACCAGCACCCTGCCAACATGTTCCAGGCACCCACCACTCTCTGTGTACCAAACCTGCCCCCGCACATATCCTTTGAGCAAGCTGTGAGCTTCACCCGTCTCCTCCTCCCCCTCGTCAGGCTGCTGCAGTGTGGGTCCAGTGGCTTTTGACGGAGTGAAGAAAGGTTCTGCAGGACACCATGGTTCCTTCTCGGCATTTCGTATGTCCAAACGCAGGCTCCTCCCATGCTGGGCGGCAGTCAGGCTAGGCTGTGGAGGGAAGAGTAGCATCAACCCAAGACCAACCAACCACCAACACACCCTCCAACAGGCACAGAACAGGCTGACCCGTGGGCCACAGAGAGAGACAGAGACGGCGCAGGCAACAACCCATGTACACCTCCCAACCTACCTCTTTGTGGACCTTACACATTTTGTTTTCAACTGGGACTTTCTCTGTAACTAACGGTATAACACAGTAACACAATATTCTGCACTTATTCTCTTTGCACTACTTGTTGTACTTGTGTATGGTCTGTTTTAGTTTAGTTTATTGTCACGTGTACCAGGCAGGCACGTGCCGTGAGTAATTATTCCAGGTCGGCAGTCAGTCGGCTTTTAAAATATCTTAAACCGCGCATGCGCAGATTGTTCTCCTCTCAGTAAGCTGTCAGTCGACTTTAATAAAGTAATTTGTCTTCAAAAGCCATATCTTTTAATAAAGTACCGTATTTCACGGCAATGAAGACGCACCCCCATTTTGAGTTGCTAAATTTTGAGCGTGACATAGAATTTCTCACGCTCAAAAAAAAAATAAAGTAACAATTCAATTTGCCCAAGGCTTCCAAATCTTCTCCACTCCTGAATGCCTGAATGGGTGGGGGGTGGAGGGTGCTGGCAGGTGGAGAGATGGTGGGAAAAACGGGAGCGCACCGGTACAACTTGAATCAGTTGTGATCTTATTAAATGACAATATTAGTTCAAGGGACCATTTGGGGGGAGAGTACCTTTCACAGCGTGTGGGGAGTCTGGCCAGGGGTGAAGTTATGGGGAGGACTGGAGCGTTGAGAAGGAGGGGGTTGGGGATCATGCCAGTAGGCCACTCACTCACCGCTGCCGTGGCGCTCCGGGCGCGCAACCACCGCATTGTGGCCGGGGAGGGAAGTAGCTCCGGTGCCTGCGAGCGGCCGCCAGGACCTCAGCACCTTCTGCCGGCCCGCTCACCTCTGCCAGTGCTCCCTGTCTGAACACCTCTCTCCTGCCACTCGCCGGCCTTGCTCATGTCAGCCGCTTTCTGCAAATCCTTAAATTCCAACTGCCGCCGGGAGCAGGACATGGCCTCACTTGCTGCGCTGGGTGACACTGCACAGCATTCACTGCCCAGTCCGTGTCTTTCAACGTAGACCGGACAGTGAGGGGACCAGCTCAAGAGCGGGCGATGGATAACAGGACAGCGGACGGTGGAGCTTACTCCCGTGTCAGCACAATCAAGGGAAACAATTCCGCTGTCCGGTAGCTAGGGTAGCTGGGACATTGTTGGCTGGTGTGGGTGAGTTGGGCCGATGGGCCTGTTTCCACACTGTATGACTCTATGAATCTGAATCTACAGTATGATTTGAGTGGAGAGCATGCAAACAATGTTTTTCCACTGTAGTTTGGTACTAGTGACATTGATAGATCAATACCAATTGCAAGTCCCTGTAACTTACCAGCGGAGTGAAGCTGGGGGACAGCGGGGAGATGTTGTCCATCAGATCAGCCAGGGCAGCATCCAGGGCCCGGTGAGGTTGGGCAGGGAACACCGGAGTGCTGCTCATGAAGCCACTTCCCACCTCCTGCCAGGAACAAGACGCCCGGTCACACGCTCGACAACCATTCCCTGCCCTGTCCCACCCACTAGGAAAGGATGTCGCTCGACACAAACTCCCAGTCCCAAGGGGCAGCCAAACAAGGAGAGCCCTGCAGAGTGGGCGCACACACAAGCCGTGTTACATTCTCATTTGCCAAAGAAACACTGAACAAGAATTGAAGGAGAAAAGATGGCAGAGGTCCAGAGCAAGATTGCACCATGAAATTAATTTGAACACCCCATCCAAAACACCAGAAGTATAAATTGCCTCAGGCCATGCTACATGCTGCTATGAATTTACCGTAATCACGGAAGATGGACACAGAATGCTGGAGTAACTCAGCGGAACACGCAGCATCTTAATCACACCTCAAAACCAATTAAGTACTTTGGAAGAATTTTCAATGTCTTTTACTCAAAGCTGAGTGGTGACCTGATTGAGGTATATAAAATGACATGAGGCATGTATAGGGCAGATTGAATCTTTTTCCCCCATGGTAGGGTATACGAGACAAGAGGGGATTGGTTTAAAGCAAAAGGAGTGTGTTTTAGTGGAGATCTGAGGGGCAAGTTGTTGCCAAAGGTGGTGGAATTAGACACAACTACATTTAAGAGACATTTAGAGATATCTGAATAAGCAAAGTATTAATATTATACAAACCTAATGTGGAGAAATGGGTTTAGCATAGAGGAGCAAAGAGGTCAGCAGGGACATGGTGGGCCGAAGGGCCTGGTTCTGTGCAGTACGTCTATACAATGCTGAACGAGCTTTGCCAATGAGCAAGCAGAAAGCAAGTCTGCCCTCCACAGGTCCATCGACACCACCTTCTCTTCAAGAATCAAATCCCAATCCAGCCTCTCGAGCACAAATCCAGGCTGACCTTCCGCTGCAGTTATGAGTGAGGCCCCTTTAACAAGAGAATGTGCCCAAGGTTCTCCCTCTCCGCTACAGTCAGGGGTGGGGGAATTGCCAGTCCCTGTGACAGCCGAGCCACCTCCTCCCCAAAGGAGCGCCCGTGCCTTGCGAGTGACACACGAGGCGAGTGCTCGGGACGGCCCCTACCTGTCCGCTGAGGACCAGAGCCAGTGTGGCCCCAGCCTGGTCACTGGCAGCAGCAGTCAGCTCACTCCTCCATTCCCCCTGCCACACCAGGCACCTGCAGAGGGACAGACCAAGGCCACACCAGTCACGGCAAA